>JARJDW010024339.1:0-12025 GCA_030264715.1 Adinopsis sp. GC000173 | reverse complement strand
GTCTTGCTTAAAAATGAAAATCAATTTCATAATGTTTTTTAACGAACCATTAGTGTTAATCCTCGCTTAAAGTTAAGGGGCTGATATCGGTCACTTAAATTTTTAAGCGACACTTAAATGCCATTTGACATGTAAATAAAAGCAAGCATCAATTTTTAGGTTATTAATTATTATTTTTAGGAATTCGGCATTGCCAACCTTGTTCTTTTGGTGGAAATGTCAGGAACATTTAGAAATATCTAGGAATATCTAGGAATATAAAATTGCCAACCTCACTTTAATGTAGCAATAACTAAGGTAGGATTAATTTGATTATGAAATTGAAAAATTTTAGGTGTCATTTTAAGTGAGGATTAGCTTAATTCCTCTTTTAGTTAAGCGAGGATTAGTGATTTGATTATGAAATCGGCCCTTAACTTGATTTTCATATTTAAGCATGACTTGAAATTTAAGTCTTCCTTAAATATAATTATGAAATCGGCCCTAAATATTTATGTTGTCTCTGACATAAACAAAGTATGGCATTTTATAAACTATACAGGGTGGTTGATTCACTCGGGACTGACGGTTTGTAATCGTCTATATCTCGGGAATGCGTAAACATAAAAACATGAGATAGGGCTTAAAGTTTCTCTCATTTGATGAAGTTTTGGTTGCATGCAAGAATGATAGGCAGGAATAGAAGGAAAGGTTGGACCAATTACTCATGAACAGGAAATCGCACAAGACACAAAAATTTCCTGACAGTGTAAAGGCGACTCATGCAAAGCATGGGATCATCTACTGCCCATATGCTTATATTCTGCGAGTTCACGTAACTAGAAAGACAAAACTATGCTTTATCGATAAACCAAGTAATGTTGAGTATCGCATTGATTGCGATAAATTGCAGGAAAGCTGAAACCGAAGTCGACAAATCTGCAAAAGCGGATACGCTACTGTGAATGGTTCCTGCAATTTGACGCAAACAATGCGATACTTCACATTTCTTAATTTACCGATGAAGCATGGTATCATCTTTCTGGTTACGGGAACTCGCTAACACCGGCATATGGGCCACAGATGATCCCCATGCTTTGCATGAGGCGCCCTTACACAATCAGAAAATTTTCGTGTTGTGCGCGATTTCCCGTTCTCAATTGGTGCACCCCTGCCTCCCATTCTCACATGCAACCAGAACTTCTTTAAATAAGAAAAATTTTCAGCCCTACTTCATATTTTTTAAGGTTTGTTTTATCAGACATGTCGGAAACTATCTAATGGAAATCCAAAGAATTTTGGAAATCAGGATGGAACAAAACTTTTCAATACGGTCATTTTGATGCATTTGTCATAGCTGAACTTTGCAGGAGCCAGGGGGATAAACAACACGATGCAAACTGTCGAATTTGTGTGCATGTGGAATAATGAACAGAAAATCTGCACAAATTGAGCACGTTCATGGACATTTTAGAATAAAAAACAAACCTTTTATGTGCGCATGTAGTTACTTTATTTATTTATATTTATTGTTATTATTTTTGTAAAAATATGTTAACGACGCTCCTCTTGGATAAACGGATTACATTCTTTGATACATTAGCTGAAATCAATTTGCACGTTGTGCACTTGGATTATCATTTAAAAAAGGGTTATAGAGAGCACATTTGCGCTCTAGTTGATTCAAGCTGAATATCGATTGTGCTCCACTTTGGCTACTATAAGAACTGCGGAACTATCACTCCGTAACCGCCGTACATAGTGCAAATGGATAACTATTTTTGTAAGCATTGTTTTTAAAAAAGAATATAAATTATATCAGTTACTGTATTCTTTTACCACAATCAATTTATTTTACTACACTATTTTTATGTATTCGCGCGACCAAATTTTGTCCAAATTAATGCATAAAAAAATTTGTATGAATTCTCATTGAAAGTAACTACAGCCTTATTCTATTTTGGCATTTAAAATTGTTTGGATTTTTATTAGAGAGTTTTCAATACGCCTTAATATAATAAACCTACTTTAAAGATAAGCATAATTATCAGTGACCAACATACTCTTGTATCCGCATGTTGATTAAGGACTCAATTTTGAATGATTTTTTTAAATTACATTTTTTATTGAATTTTATTATTGACAGCAAATCAAAAAAGTGCGTTCGTAATTTTAAAGTTGTTAAGTTGGGCACTAACAATTAGTTGAAAAGTATTAACATTTATTCTCAAAAGGAGGTAAAAATAAAAATAAAATAAAATGGCCTAGTTTTAATGTCTTTATTTGTTTGTTTATAGTTCTATTAATTCTAATTAAAATTTTATTCAATTTCTACTAGACCGTTTCCTGAAATGCCGCTTATGGTGATTCAATACGTTCCGTTATAATAAAAACTACATTTGGTATCTTTGCATATCATTTTACTACATATAACACAATGTGACCCTAATACTAAGATTTCTCCTTGCTTAAGGTGGTTAAAATGGATCCTGGATAATGTATGAATTCTCCTGTAGTATATAATTTTTGGCGAATGGAGGTTTGCTGCCAAAATATTCATGTTTCTTTAACAAACAATTTGAGCATTCAAAATATTTGGTTTCGATTGCCGCCGCGCTCGCCTCCATCATTGAACCAGTCTATACAGTACTGCGTATATATATATATATATATATTATTGTTTCTTTGCTTAATTTCCCTAAAATGAATTCGTTTTACACGTAAATTTTATATATTTGAAATTTTTTCTTTGGCCTCTGTCGGCCACCAAATGGGCTTTATAGCTGTTGCATAGCGATTCTCAATGATAAAATTTTTCATCTCGAGCACTTTCTCGTGACGCATCAGCGCCAATCCGACATTACCTTCGACACCGCGCAGCACACCAATATTTAATTTATCAACAAAAATCTGATTGTTCTCGGGCATTTCGCGCATCTTTTCACTCAAATGGAATGGCATCAAGCGCTTACGCACCCTGCCCGTATGATACGTTCTTGCAGTTAACTCTTGACCAATGTAACAGCCCTTTTGAAAACTAACACCGTGCAAATAATCTAAATTAGCTTCTAATGGAAAACACTTCGCTGGTGGCAAATCATGTGTACCTTCGCCTATGCCTAATGTATATCTAAACCAGCGATAATTTTGATTATCATTTATATTTCTGTTTAATTTATATGTCTCTTTTAATTTATCAAACACATTATTTCGGGTCGATGCTATTATTCTATATCCTAACAAACTAGTTCGGGGGTCCGCGTACAACGTAACATCATCAACACGTTTAATGTCTTGCCGATCTGTTATGATATTGGTTACGGCAGCATTCGAGTCTATCAATTCTGGATCATAAAGGGCGTATACATCAATATTGTCTTTCAAATTCGATATATCGACTTTCCGTTTGACGCGATAAAGCTTAAGGTGTTTGACTAGATCAGGCGCAATATCAGTATCGCATTCGATCAGAAATGAATTGTCACCAGTCGCCTTGTAAATTATTGCATCATATAGTACCCGTCCTTTAATGTTCAAAAACATCGCATAGATTGCGCCAATCCGTCTCTCAAGATTGCGCATATCGTTTGTAACTAGACCTTGCAGGAAGAATAAACTATCGCCACCAGACACGCGAATGATTTGCCGATCGGTTAACCGCTGCAACGTATTTATGTTTCGGATAATTGATCGTTGTGCAGTGGCAGCTCTTTTCATGATACTTGTAATGATCATTATTCTTGCCTACAAATTTACATATGATAAAATCAGATAAAACAAACTGAGTTACATATTTTCCATAGACATTTAAATAGCAGGTCTACTTACGATTTTTTCTTCGTTATAAGTTGAGCAAAATATTTCAATGTTGTTTTATAGGTTATGTTGCATAATACGATAATTAAATAAATAATTTAGGGTGCACAGAATATAGATTTGCAAAAGTTATGTGTATGAAAACTTTTCGAATTTAAAAACAAACAAAATGACATGTGAAAATTGTAAATAATTTTTTATTGTTTATTATTTCTCATAAATTATGACGACGAACACGGCGACCTCTACGATACGATATCATACTTTACACATGTATATTGAGTTGTAATGTAGGCAAAAGCTATTGCAATGATTTGGAAAAAAATATTTATCAGATGATAGTAATAAAAGTGTATTATATAAAATTGTAATTCTTTTAAAAAGTTGTTTTGTCATAGTATGTTAAACATATTGCATAGTAACACAAAATTCAACATTAATTTTTTATATGGGTAGATCCATAACAGACAAAACGTGACTGGTGCGTCTGCGTTCCTAAATATAAATAGTTTGTTTCTGCAAATAATAGATAAAGTTATACTTATACTTTAACATAGAAAAAATATTTGTTTGCACAAAATACCATGCATTATATACGATTACAAAATTCATTTTTCTTCTTCTAACAGTTTTGGCCAAAAATATGGGCTATTTCTTCTTGTAGAGATTTCATGCAAGTCATTGCATAGTATATCTCATTATGCAAATTATTGAAAATCGGATATTTTCTTTTTTGCTCGGGTTGCACAAGTACTTTTACTGGTAGAAAAACAAGATATGCAGATACGATGCTATGTTATTCAAAAGTTCTTCTTACGATCTTTACAGTCATGATAATTGGAATAAATTTTGACCACTACAGAAGCGGATGCGTTTTAAAAGACTTTGCAAAAAAACAAACATTTAAACAAGTCAATTTCACTTTCCAACTCGGCAACAGCAAACTCGGGACCGGTCAACTCCGCAATGAGCCATCTCGGAGGTTAGCTGTCTCAAAAGTAAGCTTTTTTAGTGGCGAGTCATTTGGGGTTACGCCAATTCGGCACCTGTCACTTTGGCAATGAAGATCTCAGCACCGGCACATTTTGAGTTAATTATAGATTTTAAGTATCTACAATAAAATGATTATTCCATTTAATGCTGGTAATTTTATTATAACATCACGACGCACAACATTTGGAAAGACTAATTTTTTATAATACATTTTTCATGTTAAGCAATTTAAAAACTATAATAAATGTTTTGATAAGAAGTAAACTAATTTTGAAACATTTACATTGTATACGTAACACGACAATATAGGTATGTACAACTAATCGTAAGATCAAAAGTTTTAAAATTGATCATTGAGTAGAAGTAAGACGACAAGAATTTTTGAGTTTTATTGCGGTCTTGAATGCGTACTTGCGTTTAGCACCCGCTGTGGGACAAGGTGCCCTAATAAATTGCGGTGTGAATATAATATTTTTGTATTGAAATTGTAATTATATTTAACTTGTTTTACTTTTTTTTTGTTCCAACACAATTCACAGATTTTTTTAAAATACGATTATTTACGTCACATTTATTTATTGACAAATTTTATTATTTTCAATAAAATTATTGATTTATAAAGTAATAATTTTGTTATAAATAGTGTTACGTACATTCTAGATGTGCGTAAACACGCGGGGTTGTTTTATTCACTTGGCTGCTTTAATTGAGAGGATTTATAGTAAACGCTGACTTGTGTTTATATTGTTTATTAACAAGCTAGGTTTTACAATAGTCAATAAAATGAAGTTATAAAGTGACTTACCCATATAAGATTATAAATGCTAGTGGATATGTTGATGTTGTAGGAACCATGATTAACCAAGTGTAGATCTACCGACAGCTTACCCAAACACAACACTTCTAATGCTGATCACTATTGAGTTATCAATATGAATTGTGACTATCGATTCGCCCGCTAAATGATTTGCGCCAACTTAAATAAACTTAAGGTGGCCTCCTTTAGTTATACATTTGGTAGGCGTTATCATTACTAATCATAACATCTTGCAATTGTTATCGCAGCAATTGCACATTGCATCAATCATGGTTCAGCAACTATCCACATGTAAGTGTTGCAATGACACAAACTAATCTGCTAAATCTTTTGTTGCTAGCTTCCCATCTCATTGTGGCGGCTTACACCTGCTGCTTATTCCTGTTTGTCCACCAGCATCCAATTATCACGGCTACTACCAGCTCTAGCATTACGGAGGCGAAGCTGATCTGTGAGTATCGCACCATCCGCTCACCGAACGCCTTCCGGGTTTCTTTTTGTACCTCATCCAAGTCGCGTCTATCCCTGTCTAGTCTCTTTTCTCTTCATTATCTTTCCCTTTTTTTATATATACATATATACATGTAGGCTGGCAGACGTTCATATGATTTATTCTATTTGATGTTCCCCCTTTCACTTTAATACTGTGCGCCTTTTTGTGCTGCCGGACCACTCTACACATTTATGACTTAATGTTTAGCCACTACCGCCTTTTTCTCAAACGTGTTTTTTTTCTTTAATCTGCGCCTGCCGAGCATTTGAACTGTTCATAGTACGGTGTCATGCGGCCTAAATTTACTACGTCGCGCTGTTTACGTCGTTTCGGGCCGTATTCTAATACCACAACAAAGGGTCCCAGCCATTTCGGCAAAAGCTTCGTGCTTTTCTCCACCTTTCTTGTGAATAATTTAATCTTCACCTTATCTCTGATTTTGTACGCAACATTTCTTCGAACTGCGCCAACACGCTGTTTCATGTCCGTCTGTGTTTTCATTAAATTATTTTTCGCCCATTCCCGTGTTTTTATCAGCTGCTCCTCTGTCATACGGGCAAATTTCGTCTCCAATTCTTGCGGTAATGCATTGTCTGATAGTAACTTGGCTTTGCGGCCATATAACTACTTAAACGGGGACGTTTTAAGGGATTCTTGCTGTGCTGTGTTGTAAGCAAACCTGAAGTGCGGTAAATATTAATCCCAATCTTTTTGGTCCGTGCCCGTAAATAATGCTATCATGTTCACTATCGTGTGCCGTTCACACGTTCACACAACCCGTTTGTGGATGGGTGGCAAGCTTAAAAATATTATTCGCGCGCCATGTTTGCAAATAATGTTTTCTAGCAAAAATTTTGCGACTGTTTCCGCCATAGCGTTCGGAAACGCTTTCGTTTCGAGCCACCTTGTTGCAAAGTCAATACACGTCACAATATACACCTTTCCTATATTTGATCGCCGAAAGAGACCAACTATGTCCCAGCTAATCAATTTGAATGATTTTGTTGTCACTTCAATTGGTTGTAACATTCCAGGTTTTAATTGATTTGTTGGCCCTTCCCTTACTTGACAATCCGCGCACCCCTGCACGTACTTCCGTACGTCAATTGACATACTATACCAGAAATATCTGTTCTTAACTCTCTGCCGGGTTCCCGTATAGTCTAAATGACCTAACAATGGTTTATTATGTAACGCATACAACACGTTGTCGCGCATGTTATGTAGCAACACTAATCGCAAATTATTGTCCTGTTTTTGCTTGTTTGCACTGTTCACTATTAAATATAAAATATTGTTTTTTAGAACAAAGCTCTTACAATGTCTTTTCATTAACGCGCATTTTGTTAGTGACCTAGAGGCGTAACACACTGGATGCATCTTGTTATCCGCCCGCTGTCGTTGCATCAGAATTGATCCTACGCCAATTATGCTTGCATCGACATGTACTTCCGTGTTCAACCCGAATTTGGGTTGAAGTGCGCCAACGCCGGTGACGTACAAAGTTTCATCTCTAATTCCTCGAACGCATCTTGTTGTGGTTTGACCTACGCAAATTTCCGTCCCTTTTTTGTTAAATCATGTAAGGCCCGTGCCACTGTTGAGTCATTTTTATGAAACGTCGAAAATAATTGCATACGCCCAAAAATCCCTGCGCATGTTTCACTGTACGCGGCACTGGGAAGTTTTTTATTGCTTCTAACTCCGATTCGTTGGGCAAAATTCCATCTTTTAAACACCTTAAAGCCCAAAATATCTGTTTCGTAAACTACAAAGTGACACTTTTTTGCATGTTAAACCCGCGTCACGAACTCGTGTTAACGCTTTGCGTAAATGCTCTAAATGTTCTTCAAATCGGCCAATTTTTAAACTATCGCTGGCGAATTTGTTAATCCAAACGGCATGCGTTCAAATTCATACAGGCCTCCTGGATTTGGTGCTGCAAACGCCATTTTTTGCTTATCTCTTTTAGCGATAGCGACTTGATAATATCCTGAGTTTATATCAAGCGGGCTGAAGTATCTAGCGTCCTGTAACTACGATAGCAAGTCGTCTATGATGGGTATTGGGTACGAACTTTTTGTTGTAATCTGATTCAATTTTCTATAATCAATGCACATTTGATGCGAACCATCCTTTTTTCGCACCATTACAACCGGCCATGCCCATGCACTCGTAAACTCACGAATGACTCCTTTCTCTAGCAAACCGTCTATTTGCTTTTGTATTAACCTATTTTCTTTCGCTTCGATTTCTTAAGTCACCGTGTTCGTCAATCCTAGTCTACCATCGCTACTTGACATTATATCCTCAAATTCATATAACAATTCATTTAATTCTTCTTTTTCATCTGTAAATAAGTCCTCATTTAACGCTAATTCTCTTGCAAGCTCTTCATCACACGGATGCGCGACATCCGTTTTTAAAATTACGTTATCTGTGGGCGTCCCACACGCCACCGTAAAATGTTTGTGAACTTTTTACACCGTTCGCCAAAAATTCGTTACTGTCGCGACGCGCTTTTCTACATCAGCGTCTTCCAGCGACAATCTTTTTTTCAATAAAAACTTATAGTTGGGTATAATCTGTACGCTCTCCGCGTTTACATCATTAGCTTGCGTATACACATTTATGGTTCTCATTTCACCATGAACGAGTATTTTGTTGGCTTTATTCCCTCTTGTTCCGCAATATCATCATATAACTCATATGCTTCTTGTCCTACCACATCGTCTATTTCGTATCATTGGCCATTTCTGTTTTATCTTTATCTATTTTTTCTAGTCTTTTCTGAACATTTTCGAGTGTCTTTCATATCCTTTAATCCGTTGCTAAAGTCGTTCTTCATCTCAATGCAGAAGTTTATTATTTTATCACCAAAATCATTTATCAGTTTATCATGTTTGTTTTTCTTATTGCCCTCGTGTAGAGCGCTGAGCTGTTGACGTTGCGCATTGCTTGCTTCGCGGCCTTCTGACTCAAGTCGCGGTCATTAATGCTCGTATCGTATACATGTTTGCTAATATCATTTTTACACATAATTTCACCTCTTTCTCCATCTATAATTAAATTATTGACTTTAATGAAAGGTCCTTCATTACTATTGTCGGGTCTTTGAAAACCATGCCGTTCATTTCAATTATTAGCATTGTTTGACCTACTGCTGAGATTGTGAAATTTCATTACGTTCTTACGGTAGGTCGTGTATTTAATATATCGCGTTTCAAAATATACTTATTGCTCACTCGGCTGTGTGCTGCTCCAGTATCTACTATTACTTTTAATTGTTTATAATTTACTTTACAGCATATTTCCAGCAATGCGCTCGCCTCTTTCTCACTCTCTCTGCTCATTAGGACAGGCGTGAGGGACTACTTATTACCTGTCTTTTCTAGTTTTCCGCTGTCTCACAGCGATCGGCAGCCTGTCTTTGCCGCTGCTGACAGGACGCGGCAAAATGTCCCGGTCTCTTAGAGTTATGACATACTGGGCGGCTATCCCATGTTTGCCCATTCCGTTGGCCGTTTCTATCGTCCCGTCGCGGTGCGCTAGGATTTTGTTGACGTACATTTCCGTTACCGCGATTCCCTTCTCGTTGGCGCTCATTGAAAGCGCGTTCATTGTTGTTGCGTCGATCCATATATCAACGCCGTTCGTCGTCACGACGTCGTACGTCATACCGATATTGCTGCTCGCAGTCGCGTCGTTGCCCGTTCCAAGGCTAGCGCCCATCATCGCACCTTCTCTCTGCAAACCGCCCTCGCTCATGATACTGGCATCTATAACTGTCCCACCGTTGACCGTTGAATCTCCCTTGCTCGCTCGCAAATCGCTGCGCCCCACGACTTTGTTTGCTAGTGTACAGCACTATTCGTTCCAGCAAGTGTTGCATTCGGTCGATTATATCATCCGATCTCTGTTTTGGACGACGCTCTCTCCGACTATCATTGCTGAATGACACTTGCCTTCCTATACTGTAGTCCTCTTCTTCATCGGTGTCGTCATTGTCGACACACAATGTCTTAACCCAATCCATCAATTGTTTTACGGTTTTAATCCCGTAATTTCTGGCTAAGTGCTTGTAATGCTGATTAAACGATTCGATCACATGCTCCAACACTTGCTTATCATTAATTTGTGGGTCCACCTTGTCGCATAGCTCTAACATCGTGTGGAGATGGGTTGCATTTTGGGAAGCTGTCGGCGGTTGTCGCGGTAGTAGCGATGGTCTGGGTGGTGGTATAGCGGGAGGTAGTCCTTCAGACTGGAAATGTGTCAACAATTTCGTTGGCGTGGTTGCTGGTACCGAACGATTCAGCTTAATCTTTCTCTCAAATGGATTGGCAATTTCTTCTTTGACGTTGTACACTTCTCCTTCCTTATTTACTATTTTTACTTGTTTCACTCGGCGAAATGGCATTCTTTTGGTTATATTTCACTCAAATGACTCGACGCAAGTCACTTATCCCTAGCTCGATTCACTTATTCGCGATACAAAATCTACCCGCACTTCTATGTATGTTTTACAAATTAACTTCCGCCGCGAACAATAGCTTACAGTGGTTTTTTATAACTTAACTTTTCAAAAAAAATGTATAAATCCTCTTTTAATTATATTAATATATAAACAGTGATTCATTCGCGCTAGCACAAATACAAACAGACAATTTATGCAATGCTGCAAAAATTGTATCAGCGTTACATATAACAAACGAATGTAACATTAAATTAAATACATTAAATTAATTATACAGTGTGTTCAGTAAGTTCGGAAACACCCTTTTATTTTAAAAACGATGGTTTAAGTAAAAATTCTGAACACGTAGGTCGATATTATTTTTTAAAACGCATCAGATGATGATATGCACTTTGTACTTGAAAGTGTCCATCAAGGTCTGCCGATGGTCAACTTTGTTTTTTAAATGAAACCCCCCACTTTTTAATTGAAATTCGGAAAGATCACAACTTTTTACGTCTAGTCTGTGATTTGTACGCAATTTTGATTTAAGACATCGGAGGTATAGCTGCTCTTTAATAATTTCGGCAACACCCTTTTATTTAGAAAACGATAACTTAATTAAAAATTCTTAACACATAAGTCAAAATTATATTTTAAAATGCTTTTGATGGTAATATTCACTTGATCCGCCATTGTGTCCATCATAGTCTTTAGATGACCAACTTCAGTTTACTTATCATCATTGTTGGCAAAGGTACAGCTACGCGAAAAATTGTGATTAGAAGAAGGAATAACATTCTGGAATTTATTGCTGACACACACCGTTCATTCGACGCTCTCTAATATCCGCTAATGTTCTGGAAGGTACAAGACGAATATTGCATAAGTATTAAATAGCGGGATCATGTAACAGGTACTTAAGTCATTATGCAACTTAATTCGTCATAAACATCATTATTTAATTTGAATCGAAATTTATGAGCCGAAACAAACAAGAATGTTAGCGCGAAGGAATATAACGTCATTCTACGGTGCCATGAGCCTTGCCAGCAATTCATTGTCGACATGTATGTGAAGATTAAAAGCAAACCGCTACGCTATTAACGATATAACCAACAGAAACTGCGTGCTGAGGAATACATTCACTTGCGAGACGCTATTGTGAGCAACGCTGACACCGCCAAAAGTGGGAACTCTATCATTCTACCATCATCGTACATAGGCAGTCCACGTCACATGCAAGAATACATCCAGGATGCTATGACATTCGTGCGCGAATACGGACGACCGTGTTTATTTATTACATTTACATGTAATCCAAACTGGACGGAGATTATATCTTTGCTGTTGCCAGGAAAAAATGCAACACATCGTCATGACATTACAGCACGTGTGTTTAAACAAAAATTGAAATCTTTGATAAGTTTCATAACAAAGTTACATGTATTCGGTCTGACACGTAGCTGGA
>JARJDW010024325.1:0-16960 GCA_030264715.1 Adinopsis sp. GC000173 | reverse complement strand
TATGATTTCTAATCAAAGTTGTTATAAAATTATCAAAATCTATTTTTGAATATAATTCCTTCCATCAAACGTCTTATTCGTTCAGTGCATGCTTGGTTGCGTACGATTATCGAAATAGAAACCTACTTCTTAGGAAGTTGTTATTTATAGCCGATTTGCGAAAAAAAAACCGTGCTTATCGCTTATCAATAAAAATAAAAGTATACAGGGTGCAGGTTATTCGGTTGATATCGTAGCGGAGCGCTAGTGATCTCGTTCGAGAGGGGAAACTTTAAAGTTTTGTCCCGACGTATAAAGTTCTTCTCGAAGTCGTTCCTGAGGACGCTATTGTTTCTTTAGTGAAGAAGCCCATTTTGTCATGACTATTGCCAGCATAGCAGACGTTATGTTGGCAATTTTTTTCTGGATTTTAGTCTTCAGATCTTGAAGGGTTCATATGAACACGGGATTTCAAAAAACCCAATAGAAACAAATAGCAAGGGGTCAAATCGGGAGAATGGGCCGGCCATTCCAAATCGCCCCAAATTGAGATGAAGTGCTCTGGGAAGTGTTCCTTCAAAACAGCCATCGATGCTCTTGAAGTGTCTGCCATTGCACCGTCTTGTTGGAACGAAATATCTCGTAAGTCCAACTCATCTAGCAATGGAAAACAAAATTCCTTGCGCATGTTTACATACCAGTCTGGAATTCAGTGTCACTGCGACTTCATTTTCTTCAATTTGCTTATTGACGGCTCCACACAAATGAAAATGGGCTTTTTCACTAAAAACACGTCGGGACAAAACTTTAAAGTCGCCCCTTCTCAAACGAGCCCACTAGCGCTCCGCTACGACATCAACCCGAATGAATGGCGCGCATTTTAAAAAAGGAAGTTATGCTGCCGCACCCTGTGTATGTACTATGTATAAATATTCACTATACAGTGCGTTCCATTCGCAGTAGACATATGAAATAGAATCTATATACTTTTTAGTATCTTGATCGGGATTCTTAAACATTCAATTTTGGATGGAAATTTTTCCAGCGAATTCTCTTCTTTGATTTTGCTTTTCTTTAATAATTAAAACACAACGCATATGTTGCATACAAATTCGATGTGTTCATGCGTTCAATTCCGAATCGCAAATTTATCGTAAAATTATCGCAATTTCGTTATGTAATTACGCGCGAGTGCTTGTGTTTCATTTCATGAATAAAATAAATTAATTTCCTCAATTAATATATACATATATATCACTAATTGATAATAAGTAGTTGAGTTATGCAAGCAGAAAGTGTATAATCGATATTATACACGATTTTGTTTAAAGCAGGAATAATAAATTTATCATATTCGCGTTTCGTCAAAGCTAAATAAAATTATTTAATTAGGAACTTCGTTGTGTATATGTAAGTACGAAAAAGAAAACAGAATGTGAATGGTTTTTGGCGTTTGTTCAAAAACAATTCTTGGATTGTAAATAATTTCTTAGTTTCCAAAAAATTTGCAATGCAAAACACATTTTTTATTTTATTGTTGAAATGAACGTATTGTGTATTTTTTGTTTGCAAAAAAATACTAACAGTGCTTTATTTTGCTCGAATGCCAGAAAATCATTTTCAAATTACATTTAACAAATTACATGTTTTCTAGAAACTAAAACTTAAATAAAATTCCAACAACATATACCAGAACAGAAAGTGTTTAACTAATTATGTTTTTTTCGTTTGCACGAATAAGTTTAAGGATCATTTAATTAGGAATGTTCATGTAAACAAACAATTATTGTGAATACGATATTTTTGGCGCTCATTCAAAACAATCTTTCATTAGATGCAAAGTATTTACCATATTGTTATTGTTTTTCGAATAATAATTGAATATTCCAATAAAATACATGAATTTTACTTCTCATTTAAAAGCAATAAATTATGTTTACCAAAACAAGACAATTATTCGAAGATTTTGAAGAAATAATAACATTTTTTAACTCTAGTGCTTTACATGAAGCAATGAGAAATATTCTAAAACAACAATAAGGGCCGCTTTTACAAGTGCGGGATAAAACATCGGATAGTCAAGCAATTCGCTTTTACAAGTCAACCTTACGTCACGGGATAACTACTCCGGGCATAAGAGCGAAACAACTTTGGTTGGTAGTATTTAATAGCCAAAAGTTTGGTTAATTTGACTTTCAGCTGTCAAAAACTAAATCTATATTAACTTTATAGGTTAGAATTTTTTGTCACTATCTGATGGAAACACGAATTGAAATAAATATCCTTCATTAAACGTCCTTTTCAATGTTATTCAATTTCTTATGTCGAAATGTCAATTGAACCAATTAGAAGAAGAGGACAAGTTATCCGGAGTTTTAACTGGCATTGTAGCGATGGTAATAGTTATCGCCACACTTATACCTCTGATAAGCTTATCCGGTGATTGCAAAACCCATTTTCAGTCACTATTCCTGGTATAACGCTAACCGAGGTTTATCCGAGCATTGCAAAAGCGGCTCTTAGTGATAAAAATAAGTATTTTCGGCACTAGTTACAAAAACTTCTTACTTGAGCATATTTTTTTGTATTGTTAAATTATTTAGACAGATAAATCAATTAGCGTATAAGAAATAAATCAATTTTTAGTAACAATTAGAAAAATCGTAAAATCTTTTTGCTTCCGCCCGTATTCTTACTCTCTAACGCGTGCTATTAATAATAAGTGAAATATTTAAAAAATTCAACCGTTTTTAAATGATGTGTACTAGACTCTAGAGCATTTATATGCGTGTTTGATTAATATTTGTATAATAACAACAAGTAAAATTAGCATTTTAAAAAACGCAAAAACGTAAAAATTCCGCACACACACACAGAGAAAGAGAAACAACAACAACACAATTCTAATTTATTTAATTCAATAATAATTAATTTGCATTTCAGCGTTTTAACATCATTATGTGTTGTTGCGCGCACAACACGCTCTTGTGTTCCGCATTTAATTAACGCATATAAAGTGACTCACACTCCTACTCGTGTGTGTGTGTTTTTTTTATTAAATTACTATACTACGAAACATCAAACATGTAATAAAAAATAGAAACAAATTGTCAATGAGAGGCGAATTTCACCAACGAGCGCATTTACATTTATTTTTTGTTTTGTTTCATCGTTAGCTTTATCGCATTTCGAATCTCTGTCCTTGAAATGACATTTGAAAAGTCTACCGTTTTGTATATTTTTTTGCTTGCTTGCTTGCTTCAAAGACAACGAATTCGTCGCTTGTTTGATCATTCCTTCAACACGCAGCAAATAATGTAAAATTGTTTTCCTTGTGCGCAAAGCAGCAACAGCAACAACGACGCACAAGGAGAAAATGCTGCCTTTTACTCGCCTCCTTTTTTGCATATTCATGCACGTAGTATACGCGTTTTTACGATCGACAACATGGAATGGTATTAATTACCCTTGCGTTTTACTACAATTTATTCTAAATGAATTAGCGCCGCGCGCTGTAACACACACCAAATGAATATTGAAAATGCGCTAAATTTCGTTTAATTTAAATATTAATTACGTTGCAATACACACTTTAATTGAATTAGATAATTTAAATTTGCATGTAATTAATTAATTAATTAGCACATAAATTATAGGTATACAGGGTGGTTCATTTAACAGAGAGACGATGCATTTTAGGAGAAAATGTTTCGAATAAAAGTTGGCTAAAATGAAGGGGGTAATTCAATGGTACTAATCGTTTTTAGGAATGACAATCTACGTAAAAAATGGGGCAACTTTTATTAATAGTTATTTACGTTATAAGGCAGGTAAGGGTGGTTTTACAGTTGCCGAGTAGGCTGTATATAAAAGGCAACTGTAAAATAGCATTTGCCTGCCAAATAACGAACAATATTTTTCATGTCGACAAAATATTTAAGAAAAGTTAAACATTTTACACTTAATGACGCAAATGACAATGAAATATTACTGAGAAGTAACTTTATTATTTAAAAGTTGGTATCATGATTAATATCACTAGACATTATGCTAGACATACAATTTTTAGAAACGTCAAAATTGAAAATTCGCAAAACGTAAAATATAAAATCAGTTAATTTTCTGAAGATAAGCTATTACGTTTACGACAATCAATCATATATCATTGATAATCGTTTCAACCCGTTCAATTCTTAAGTTAGAAATATGCAACCACGTATGCAGCTAATCTGGTAACTTTTGAAATTAAAGGTTGCATTCCTTATTTTGCCTGCCTAAGCATTTTTTAGTTTACCACATTACCTGCCGCTAGACGTGTGTAAACAAGGCATGTAAAAATTGTTTTTTAAATTTAAATGTTGTTGATGTTCTCGTTAAATTGCATGCATTTAATTATCTATAATACTTGACTGTATGGTTAATATGGACTTTGTGCCAAAAATACGCGATTAAAATTCAATTTGTATTGATTCAGCCCTTTGTTTGCTTTAATTCATTGTGTATTTTATCATTTATCGGTTAGATTTGTTGCCTTGATTGGCAAGTGGCATAAAAAAGCGGACGCTACGCCAAAAAAATACGCTTATTACTATGATTTATTAAAAATTAATTATATTGATTATGTCATTTAAACTGAAATTATAAAAATTGAAAGCAAGGCTGCCGCATTAATTACAACAACACAACAACAACGAATTTCTATCGGGTATCAAATAGCATTGAACCACCACCAAAAAAAAAAACATTCGCCGCAAAAACAAAAAGCCTCTTAATATTTTTGTGTCCTTATACACAGGAAATCATAGTCGATGAACAACGCGCGAGTTTTCGTCTCGTAACATCGCAATCGAGTTGAATGAATGCACACACACCAATCGATCTTTCAATGTCAGTTATTAAATCAATGCTTTTTCGTGTATTGTATGTGTTTTGCATAAATTGCTTGTTTGTTTGCGGCAACAGCTCTATTTTTGTGAATACCTATACACCATATCATTCATTGCGATTATTAAGTAGCGACAATATTTGTGTGTGTCTGACTGAACCGCGAGTCGTTTTGTTGTCGGCGGGGTTTAATGAATTTATTCATCAGTCAGATTGTTGTTTGTTATTGTGTTTTATATTTTATATAAACATCATCATCACGCATTAATTGAATAAATTGAATTTTTGATTAAAAATTGTGCAAGTTTTGTAGTCATGATTATTTAATTAGAGGTAAATGAAACTAATTAGGCGCATACCCAGGTGGAGATGCAATTTTTTGCTGTTTTTAATTGTATTCCGCAGCTTTTCCTAAAACTTTTTGCTATTTTTCGTTACATTTTCTTGTTTTTCATTTGGTATTTTTCTTTTCGATTCTAAAAAACAGTAAATAGTTGTAAAAAACACAAAAAGCAACTTGTAGAAAAGTGCAAAAACGGTAATAAAAAGTTGAGAAAGTCGGAAACTTATCAGACCAGATTAAGTAATTAGAGGTAAATGAAATTGTTGTTGTTATTTTGAATTTTTTCCTGCAAATTTGCCGGATATAAACATATCTATCGTGCGTTAATTAAAAATTGCATATTTTGTGATGATCATTTAATTAGCTTCATTTAGCTAATCAATTTTTATGTATTTGCGACAATATCGAAATTGAAACAAATGAGCAATTAAATAGCGCAAAAAAGAAAACAAGATAAGCGTCTTATCGCGTATCAACAACAATTGATAAAGAACGCTAGACTAAAATGTCTAATTTTTTAGTGCGTTTTATCGATTTATCGCAAAATAAGACGCGAGACAATGGCAAGCAAAGTACGTACGTATAGTTTTGTCTCGGTTGGCATTGAACGCGCAAAATACAGTAAACAATAAAATATAATAAAAAAAAACGTGCGCGTATAGTAATTTGCATTGCTGCTCGTAAAAGACGGATTTTTTGTCTAGCGATACAATAACGCACATTATTACTCATCATTTGATACATCTATCTATCATGTTGCGACAATGGTGTATTTCTGCAATTGATAGTATTGTTAATTTAATAATAGAGGACGACGACTAATTTTGATTTCAAATTTGCTGAAAAGAAACAATTGTTTAAAAAAATTAGTCAGTGAAGTAAATTGATAGCTAATCACGAGATATGCGCAAAAGTTTTTGTGACTAATTTTAATCATTTATAATCTAAGGTGTAAAAGTGGCATTTTATGCATCAGCAATTATTTAGAAAACATCGAAATAAGCTGTAGAAATGCATGTTTTTTATGTGACAATAAGTATAAGAACAAAAATTGCTTAAAATGTAATAAAAAAATAAGAATATTATTAAAACTAACAAAAACCTTCCAAATTGCTGCAACAGACTATTTATCACCTGCCACAATTTCAATTGTCAAAGATAGATAATATGAAATTTTTATGCAAAATCTAAAAAATCTTAATTTGGTAAAACCTTTTGGTATTTTCTACAAAATATTTTCGTTTCTTGGATATTAATGAATATAATTTTTGAAATTTCGAATTTTGGTGCAGATTTTAGAGGATATTGTTTAAAATTATCAGTGATGCAGCTAGGCATTAGGCCCAGGGCATCACAATCTTTAATTACCTAATTTGTTTCAAAGCAACAGAACGCCAGACTATCAATTTTCTACAAATAATACGGACCTTGTTTGATTTCCTTTCAAATTGAGCAATCTCTGAACAAAAACATTAGAAATAGTATTTTTCATAATTTTTTGCTGCGCTTCCGTTAAAAATCACACACGTAGTTGATGTATGTATTATCTTAATAGGCAATTTAATTAATTGGCCCGCTCGCCTTCGACATTCAATAAAACTGCTACTACCATACTCCTTTTGCGGTCGGTCACGTTGGTTGTACTTTTTTTTTCCAACCATATTTTGTCTGTCATCATTTGACACTCGTACTGCGATTTACCGGCGGCCGAATATAATAATTTCCTGCCTTACTCACTACTCAGCGAGAGAGAGTGAAAAAAAAATAAAACGCACACACACATCCATACGTACATTTTGATATAGGGAGATAATGACACATCATTACATTGCAAAATTATCCGTTAAAACGTGGAAACGGCCGTCGTCTATTTCGCCGGCGATTCTTTTTAATGCGTTGAAAAGGAGGAGGAAGTTTTTATGGTCGTCAATCATGAAAACCGGGCGACCGAAAAAAAAAAACATACATACGGAATAAATTGGACAATTTTATTAGCCATCATCAGATGAGTGTTATTAGTTTTTTGTTTTGGCGTTGCGCAATCGATGCAAAAATAATTAAATTCTCTGTATTGGGTTTTTTTACTTGTTTATTAATTATTAATTAGGTATGAGAAATTGAATTGCTACTTGCCATCTTTGGAAGAATGCATAATTTGGAAATTTTTTGTTTCTTTTAATACCATGATATTCATTTTTTGCTACATTTTAAGCGATTTTTGCTAATAAACTCATTTTGGTGCAGAAAATACTACTTTTTCACCCTCGATTATAAATGACTAAAATTAGTCATTTCTTCCATCATCAGATGATTGTTATTAGTTTTTTCTAGCGTTACGTAATTTATGCAAAAATAATTAAATTCTCATTCAAGCTGTATGGGGGTTACTTAGTTGTTTATTAAATTATTAATTGGATATGAGGAATTGAATTGCTACTTGCTATCGTTGGAAAAATGCATAATTTGGAAGTTTTTTGTTTCCTTTAATACCATAGTATTCATTTTTTGCTACATTTTAAGCGGTTTTTGCTAATAAACTCATTTTGGTGCACAAAATACTACTTTTTCACCCTCGATTATAAATGACTAACATTAGTCATTCTTTCCATCATCAGATGATTGTTATTAGTTTGTTTTTTTGGCATTACACAATCGATGCAAAAGTAATTAAATTCTCGTTGAAACTGTATTGGGGTTACTTATTTGTTTATTAAATTATTAATTGGATATGAGGAATTGAATTGCTACTTGCTATCGTCGGAAGAATGCATAATTTGGAATTTTTTGTTTTCTTTAATACCACAATATTCATTTTTTGCTAGATTTTAAGCGATTTTTGCCAATAAACTCATTTTGATGCACAAAATACTACTTTTTCACCCTCGATTATAAATGACTAACATTAGTCATTCTTTCCATCATCAGATGATTGTTATTAATTTGTTTTTTTGGCATTACGCAATCGATGCAAAAATAATTAAATTCTCGTTGAAACTGTATTGGGGTTTCTTATTTATTAATTAGAAATGAGGAATTGAATTGCTACTTGCTATCTTTAGAAGAATGCATAATTTGGAAATTTTTTGTTTCTTTTAATACCATGATATTCATTTTTTGCTACATTTTAAGCGATTTTTGCTAATAAACTCATTTTGGTGGAGAAAATACTACTTTTTCACCCTCGATTATAAATGACTAAAATTACTCATGCCTTGTGAAATTCTTGTTGTATTGGGGTTACATACCTGTTTACTATTAATTATTAATTGGATGTGAGGAATTGAAAATGGATTAATTGATGTTGAAATCATCAATTGAATTAATTCGCTCCGCTCGCATATTATAATGATGCTTGGGCAACTAATTATGCATTAAATTTAATTAGATGATTAATTAATTCGTGTGGTGTAACTTCTGCTTTTTTGATTTATTATTATTTTATTTTTTTAATAATGAGTGAATTCAATGCAAAATAATGTTCTTGCGATGAATAACAACAACAACAATAATATTTTGCTTGTTGTTTTTTGTTTAGTTACAGTAAATTCTAAATGTTTTGTAATTTTTGCATGTCACAGCGAGAAGATTAATTAAAAAAAGTGAAAATTAGATTAAATAGTACAAATTTCGATAAAGCTTTTACGAATTTGGATAAAAGTTAGTGTGAGCAAAATATTAAGGATTTTTTTAAATTCTGTTTCCAAATGTGTTGATTTTCTACTAAAAAACTTATTGTTGATAGATAATTGTGAAATTTTGTTTAAAAACGCCAAAAACCAGACAAAGATCTTCAAAAAAGGCAAAATGTATCAGGTTTTCTTAAAATTCTATTCCCAAATTCGATTTCAAAAGTCAATTTTGCACAAAAATATCTTTAATTTTGTTTATAAAGGACCAAGAACACTACTTATGTTGTAAATATTGTCAAAATGTATACTTTTTGTCAAAATTTTAGAGAAAAAAGGTTGATGTGAGCAAAATATTAAGGATTTTTTTAAATTCTGTTTCCAAATGTGTTGATTTTCTATTAAAAAACTTATTGTTGATAGATAATTGTAAAATTTTGTTTAAAAACGCCAAAAACCAGACAAAGATCTTCAAAAAAGGCAAAATGTAATAGGGTTTCTAAAAATTCTATTCCCAAATTCGATTTCAAAAGTCAATTTTGCACAAAAACATCTTTAATTTTATTTATAAAGGATCAAGAACATTAGCTATGTTATAGTTATAGTCAAAATGTATATTTTTTGTCATTATTTAGAAATCCGAAGAGATTTTGTCCTGATTTTAGAAAAAGAAACTTAATGTAAGCAAAATGTAAAGGATTTAAAAAAAATCTGTTTCCAAATGTGTTGATTTTCTATTAAAACAGTTTTTGTTGATAGATTATTGTGAAGTTTTGTTTGAAAACGCTAAAAACCAGAAAAAGACCTTTAAAGAAGGCAAAATGTATCAGGTATTGTCAAAATTCAATTCCCAAATTCGATTTCAAAAGTCAATTTTACACAAAAATATCTTTAATTTTGTTTATAAAGGACCAAGAACACTACTTAGGTTGTAAATATTGTCAAAATGTATATTTATTGTCAAAATTTCTGAGAAAAAAGGTTGATGTGAGCAAAATATTAAGGATTTTAAAAAATTCTGTTTCCAAATGTGTTGATTTTCTATTAAAAAACTTACTGTTGATAGATTATTGTGAAATTTTATTTAAAAACGCTAAAAACCAGCCAAAGACCTTCAAAGAAGGCAAAATGTATCAGGTTTTCTCAAAATTCAACTCCTAAATTCGATTTCAAAAGCCAATTTTGCACAAAAACATCTTTAATTTTGTTTATAAAGGACGAAGAACACTACTTATGTTGTAAATATTGTCAAAATGTATACTTTTTGTCAAAATTTTAGAGAAAAAAGGTTGATGTGAGCAAAATATTAAGGATTTTTAAAAATTCTGTTTCCAAATGTGTTGATTTTCTATTAAAAAACTTATTTTTGATAGATTATTGTGAAATTTTCTTTAAAAACGCTAAAAACCAGACAAAGACCTTCAAAGGAAACAAAATCTATGAGTTTTTGTCAAAATTCTACCCCCAAATTCGATGTAAAAGCTTGATTTTTAAATTATTGCTAAACCTGGTCCTTTAATAACGCTAAAATACATAAAAAAACATCCACTATTACAATTTTGTATGTGGAAATTTGCATAAAAAGTGAATTTAGCTTACATATGCAAATTATTACCGACGACAACGTCTTTAATCAAAATGTAACAACATTAGATGAAAATAAACATAGAGAAGCGACACACAAATCTATAATCTTCATACATTTTTTATGTACGTGAATTGCGACGACTTTTGATGTATAATTGATTGGCGACAAACAAACGACGACATTCGCGGAAAAGGCGCAATTTACAACAACGCCAAGCGAGCGCGCGCGTGCCTTAGATTATTTTCCCTCCAACAATAAAAACAATGCAAATTTTATCATGTGTTATTTTTTTTGTTCCATTGAGAAAATATACAAACACATATTCGTCGTAAACAACAACGTGTTGTTGGCAAATTAAAATTGCCAAGCTAGTTAATTCAATGCCAACATTTTTGAGATATATGTGTGTGTGTGTACGATATACAGAAACAATTTAAATATTTATGCAGCGTACAGTTAAATAAACCGTACAAGTTAATATACAATCACTTAATTTTAGAAGTACAATAAAAAAATAATATTTAACGCAATTATTCGTTATCAATGTTACAATACAAACAGTATATTATTTATATTTTATTTAATTTTGCTTCTTTAATTGCAAATTGACAAAGACAGAAACGTAAACGTGAATCTTTTATAACGTAATATGGTCTAAAAATTATTCAATTCAATCAATTATTAATTATTACTTAATTTTAGACGAAATATTTAAGTGAAACATTGCTGTTTGATAAATGCTTATTGAATGATTCATTTATCAGATAATAGTTACCTATTTTATTTAATTTTGCGTCTTTAATTATAAATTAACAAAGAAAGAAACGTAAACGTGAATGTTTTATAACGTAATATGGTCTAAAAATGATTCAATTTAATCAATTATTAATTATTACTTAATTTTAGAAAAAATATTTAAGTGAAACATTGCTGTTTTATAAATGCTTATTGAATATGGTCTAAAAATGATTCATTTATCAGATAATAATTACATAATTTTAGAAAGAAGAATAATAGCTAGCGCAATTTTTCGTTATCAATGTTACAAAATCAACACAAGACAATTGCATATTATTTACTCTTTGATTAACATTTCGCAACGATTTATGATATTTGCAAAAATGCGTTTTTTTAATTAAAGAATTAACAAAGAAAAAAAGATTGTCGTCTTTAAGTGAAATACCGCTGTTTGATAAAGAGTCATTAAATAAGATCTATAAATAATGCAAAAATTTAATTTATATTACAATATATTAATAAAAAAACTTAAAGTCAACACTACTGTTTGATAATGACGCATTGAATATGGTCTAAAAATGATTAATTTCGATCAAATACATTTTAGAAATAAAAACTGTACAGTTAGAATGCTGCTTTGAAAATTATTGCTTAAACTGATTACTAAATTAATAATACACATATAAAAGTCTTATTGTACACACATGCAAATATGAATATTATTGAAATTCTATGTTTCATTTGAGATTTAGGTTAACCATATTACGATTTTTTATCCAAAAAATTGTTCAATTAACAAATTATTATTAATCTGACATTATAATTTTAAATAAAGTAAATATACTTTATTCCACAAAGAAAAAACAGATTTTAAATTTTAAAAAATGATTTAACAGTATATTGTTATGATAAGCATATCGTAATTATAATTTAATAATACATTTTGTCGTCAAAAGAAAGGTAATTCAAGATTAAAATATTGTTTAGTTGTGGCGTTTATTAATTAAGTTTAGATAAGTAAAATCCAAAAATTGCAGATATTATCAAATTTAAGAAACATCCTCACACTTTAGTTCGCTCACATGATTAATATTACGCTTTTCTATTGGATGACAAGAAATTCAGTAGAATTAAATTTTTAAAATATGATTTACTTAAATGAAAGAAATGTTTCGTTACAGCTATAGGCACTAAACTTACGATTGCGTTGTCTAAGAGCAGATCGCGTTGTATGAACACTAAACTTTTCTGTGTGTATAGAAAGAGAAAATTAAATTAAAGACATAAATTTACACCTATTTTTGCATATTATTTATTTAAAAAATGCGTTTTTAATTTGTATGACTGCTATTTGTAGAAGGTTCAGTAAACATGCTCTAAAAATAATTCATTTATATCGAATATAAATTTGGGCAAGAAAAACTGTACAGTTACAGTACCGCTGTGATAATTATTGCTTTAACTAATGACAACAAAAAAAAATTTAGAGCAAAAATCTAAGTAGAACAATTTGTTTACCTAAGCAACCAAAATGCTCTGGCAAACTAATACTCTAATGACAAAATGAATAATATAAAACGAATTTTGGATACAAAAAAATGAGTTGGCAAAATAATACGCCACCTGATAGTTTAATAACTTTCTGTTCATACATGCATGTTGCGTAAGAATGATTGTTATTTTAATATCATCGTTGCTGTGGATATTTATTTTTAATTGCCGTTTTGGAAATTGTTAACGAACTTGAACTTGAACCAAAAATATTTATAGTTAGATGTTGTGTTAGGCATTGAGTGTATTTTTTACATTAAATATATATTCGTTTGAGTAAATTAATTATTATTAAGGTTACTCCTGCCGAGTTTGTCGCTCTCGCTCTGTCACATATGTTCCTTATGGAAAAAATTATTTGCGTCTAAAACAAGCGACGAGCTTATTGTTGACGATATTGACTTCATTCAAAAAAGAAATTAAAGTTAAATAACACCCCCCGGCTGGTAAATGAGAGTTATTTTTGAAAAAAGCCTTTTTAGCACCGAAATTTGAATATAGGGAACACACTATTTTGCGTCCATTTTCTACGTTCTAATTTTGATGCCAAAAAGTCTTTTTTTCCAAAAAACGCTCATCTATCAGCCTGGGGATGTTATTTAACTTTAATTTCTTTATTGAATCAAGTTAATATCTTTAATAATAAGCTCGTGGTTTGCTTTAGACGCAAATAATTTTTCCCATAACGATCACATGTAACAGAGCGAGAGCGAGAAACTCGACAGGAGTAGCCTTAAATTGCACAAGCTAAAAAAATGGTAAAAATGCTAATTATTTGTTATGTTAATTTGCTAATTTAATATAATTGGCTGTGTGTGATTACATGGTAAAAACATTGTGTAACTACCATTTAAACTTGGTACCTAAATTAATTTTAGTTAACTTGTTTGAGTTAGACGCAAATAGACAAAAAGAACTTTCCGGCTATATGACCTACAATGTTTGTCTTATGATTTGACAATAAATCTTCATATCAAAGTTTATGCAAATTGTAGACTTCCTAAATTAAAACTGCATCAAATAAAAATATATTTAAAATTGTAGAAAAACAATATAAAAATTTGCAAAAATATAATGTTCTGTAAAATTTCATAAGCGATCTTTCGAAATTTTAGGAAAAAATGCCAAATTTTAATTAAAATTAATGAGCAAACTTAAAAATTAAACAATTAAAATGAAATTAATATTAGAAAACATAAATTTGCAATATTTTAAAACTTTTGGACTTTGTAATAATTTGTATTTATTTGTTTTGCTTGCCTTGTAAATTCGCATCTTGCCGCCGCGACGCAATCGACGCCAAATGCGCGACAATCTCCCCAGCACGCGCCTCAATCCATCCACATTAATCGTCACATTCGCCAACCAGCACACCAAACAAAACATTTTCTTTATTTTCGCCAACTGATACTTTCTCGACTACTAAATGAGATGGTGCGTGCTGGTACGACAACTACCAAGTGCTACTCTAGCAAAACCTTACAAACGCGGACAAGGAAATATAATAATAATAAAACAAAAACATAGTATAGGTAATATTATCTGTGTGCGTATGTGAGTTAAAATGCAACAAACTTCCATTCCCATTGTGATTTTCTATGAATACACCAACAACAACGTATCAGCGTATCGTAATCGTGGTGATATGATAAGAGAATGGCCGAGGTGCGCAACTTTTCGCAATAAATATTTACATTAGTCACTTTAAATAGTATACCATATTGTATACGTGGATAATCCGAAAAGTTTCAAGCTTTTTTATACGAATTTTTAGTGCAGCCCCAAATTATTTTTTTAGCATCACCACGTCCACTTATACCGAAAATTTTTGTAGGATTTTCTTTGCGCATGGAAATTTTTGCGACTTTCTTCTTTGATTTTTCTTTGATTTTGGCATTTTCCATCAAAATATTTAAGGATATTCATTAAAATTAATAAAAAATAAAGAAGAACGCAGTTCTTCTTCATCTTTGAATAATAATGATGAAATTCGCTAAAAGATTTGATGGAAAATGCCAAAGATCAAAGAAAAATCAAAGAAGGCAGTCGCAAAAATTTCCTGCGCAAAGAAAATCCATCCAAAATTTTCGGTTTAAGTGGGACGTGGTGATGCTAAAAAAATAATTTAGGGCTGCACTAAAAATTACTCAAAAAAGAAACTTTTCGGACCACCCACGTATATTATATTCTATTATTTCTTTGAAATTTTGACATATTCCATCAAATTCTTTATCGAGTTTCATAATGATTGATTGAAAAACAGAAAAGAACTCGCTTTTCGAACTATTTTAATAAAAATCTTCAATTTTTTTTAATAAAAAATGCCAAAAAAGAAGAAAATCATCGAAAAAAAAAGAGTAAAATTTATTATAATTTATTTATAGTAAATAAAACGTATTGTATATACTATAGTATAGTAAAACAAATCGACGTCCGGCCTTCAAACTATTGTATATGCATACGCTACGCTTTTGTTTTACAATATCAATCTCACCACTTTTTTTATTTGTTATTTATATTGTACGTACAACTGATAAAACGATTTGATTGATCATTTTTTATATATTATTTTTCAAATCTATTGTCTTTGGCAAAACGTATACTTACTTACAAACAACATTTCATCGTATTATAGTAAAACGTGATGTGCACCGCATTTTTGCGCCTATCAATTATTAGTAGACGGCGCGCGCGCGCGAGAAAAATATGTAATAATAATAAAACAATTGAAGCGCGCACGCACACACAGATACATACACACGTCGTCTTTTGTCAATGTATTGTTTGCGCGCTGTTATATTACGTAGATTTCTCGTTTGTTCTTGCTGTTGTTTTGCTTTGCTCTTTTCTGTTGCGTTGTTATGTTGCGCTTCCTCTGCGTGCGTACGTACTCAGTAACGGTGCACGGACGAGGCGATTAGACGAGGATAATGCGATTTTCGTATTACGCGATTCTTTTTTTTTCTCTCCTTTGCATGCTTATACATATACATATATATATAACAAAGTTGTAGGTTAATTTATGTTTTTTGTTCAAAGATATTTTTAGGTCATCGCATTATTATATTGTGAATATGAAGCAGCGAACGGCAACAATGCTGCTGCTGCGTGTGTTTCTGTAAGATGCGATGATGCGAAAACAAGCCTCAATCAACACGTTGTTGTATGTATGAGTAATTCGGCAGATGCTTTTTGTTTTGTTTTGTTTTGAAAATAATTTGGCAAAAAACACCTAACAATGACTATGTAAAAATATTAGAAAAATTTTCAATGATTAATCACAAGCAATAAACATTTTATGTTGCGATATCATTCTAATTTTAGTTTATCTACTAAAATAATTATCAATATTCAATAATTTAATAAATTTTATCTGTTTTTCAGTCAATAAAATTTGCATAGGTGTCACAAAGTCAACTTTTTCGAATATGCATGTCAAAAAGTAGACATAGAGATACGTAAAAATGTATTTGGCCTCTAAAAATCTAAATTTTGTAGGTTTATATTGAGAATTCTTTTTCTATTGAGATATTCAATATTTTAAATTTACTGTCAAATACGGTAAAGGGCATATTTCTTCACTAGATATGTAACAGTAACATAAAATCGAGTAGGCAACTCACTCACTCTCTCAATCGAAGACGTAGTTTATTGTATTTTTTTGTGGTGTCTATTATTACTATTATTTTATATATTCAACGAAATAAAAAAAACAAGCGAAATTTGAGATGATTACAAAGCAAACAAAGACGTATACAAACAAGTGAAATTACAATATAAAAAAAACAAAATTGTCTTCAATGGCAAAACTTCCAATGTCAAGAAGAAGAAATTTCACTTTTTAATACATAAATATTTAAGCAAAACAGTTTAAAAATGATGATTTATATAAAATATATATACTGTATTCAATTTTGTCACGTTTTAATAATTTTTAAAACAGTAAATATGTTCACTGCTAATTATTATGATGAAGTAGAATTCAATATAAAAGTTAATGATCATTTTTATAACCATTCTAATCATCTTAGCTTAATGAATATTTAATTTTTATGATTTTTAAATTGCCTAATTAATATTTTAGTAAATTTATTATTACTGCATTAAGAAATAAATCTTACATTTTACAATAATAATAATAAAAAATTACATTACTAAATAATTGATATATCATTCATGTATTTTTTCATTTTATTTTCGCAAAAAAAGCACATTTTTGTTAGACGATTTGCTTTTTAACAATCTTGCACA
>JARJDW010024323.1:0-81523 GCA_030264715.1 Adinopsis sp. GC000173 | reverse complement strand
TCAATGCACTTTACGGAAATTAATTATCTCTAAAAATAAGAAAGATATCGGACTTTTAATATTTGGAAAAAATATATAAAATTTTTGTGGCTGGATTTATGGCTAAGTTCACACAAGTTTCTTTATCAAAGTATTATATATATTCTTTTTTTTGTGTACAGGTGGCCGTGGGTTTACACCGGGGCTGCATTCCTTAGAGAAGCGACGTAAATCTAATCGGGATAAATTGAATACAATCATAATGAGTTATATTCAGATAGACTTTAAATTAAATTTTTATAATGTGTTAAAACAAGTTGTCACAAGAATGAAATCAAATTTTTACAGACAGTTTTGAAAAAAAAAAGATAAATAATGATGACTAGAATGGATATAAAAAAAGCATTCAATTGTATCACATTCTTCCGAATTGGTGCAAGTTGAAGCGACGTAAACCCAGTGCAGCCAGTACAAGTATATTATTGTAATTAGTGTTGTTGAATATGTGCGTGAACAAAGTTATCCCATATTTTTAAAAAAATAGTTTTGGTAATGCTAGAACATTAAACAATTACCTCTTGATACATTTCTTACAAAATTTGATAATTATTTAACGACTTCCGTTACTTTTACAAATAAATTAAAACAAAATATAAAATAGTATAAAATGGAAGTTTTATGTACATATAATATTGTTTTTATTACATTGAAAACGTGATTCGTAAGAGAAAGAATTCGTTTTTTCGTGTTATGAAGTTTGACTGTATTATATCCGGAAATTTTAGTATGCAATAGCACAATAGGACTCGATCCCTGTTGTTATCAACATCTACACATATAATAATAAAGAGTTTTCATTTCGGAAAAGAATAGCAATCACTTAATAATATCATCGTAAACAAATGTTATGCTAATGTGCTACACACCCTCGCAACGACGTTTAGAGATTCTGTTTGTCGGATATATTAAACTAAGTGCACTCTTTTAAACCTGATCTAGCGATGATGATTCTTTTTTATTAAATTCATGTTTAAATATTGTTACTTAACATGGCTAGGTAGCTTTGCTATGAATTAAAGATTATTTGTTTACAAATCCGCATATTATGAAGTAAATGTCATGATATTTTAAGATTATTCCATGTTAGAAACAAAACTTTTCCCATTTAAGTTTTTAAATTAGCCTATCAAATTACAACATTATAATCGCTAAACATCAAAATAAATTAATTCATCTCCTAATTTATTTTTTGGTAAATATTTGTCTACATTCGAAATGCATGTACAACATATATCTGAAAAGTTAATTGGACGTAATATTTAATTCAAATCTTTATAGTTATTTGATCTACTTTTTTATATTTCATTAGAGTGCATTAATTACTAAATGAATGAAATGATAAAAATTGCTATAAATAGATAGATGTTAAGCTGAGGTTTTTATTAAAGTGTTTTCTAGCCTTGAAAGGAAAGGCGATTGCTTTGATGAATGAATGAAATTAGCGTTTTATATTTTTTTCAACCCAATGCTATTTATAAATCTAATACGTCGTAGAAAAATCATTTAATACGATCATTAAATTTATAATTTTCTTTTACGTAAATTACATAAGAAAATACTTGCAAATCAACACGATTAAAATATTTTATATTATATATTGTAGAAAGGATTAAGATAGTAGTTTGAGAATGAATCAATCAACTCGTATGTTTTACTTACCGAAATTGAATGGCTTGATGTCACGTACTTCCCAAAATCCTGTAATAGAAATAAAATGATTAATTAATGTAGTTGATTGTGGACATTTTTTCTTGGTGAAACTCGAAAATTGGTAATAAATAATTACTATTCTGCCTAACTGCAGTCAGCATTAATAAAACTTGTGAAATAACAACCAAAAATTGTAATTATTTATTACCAATAATTAATTAATTAAATCAAATAAAAATAAATAAAAATGGTGGTGAATTGTATAATTTTATGTAATAGTGCGACAAGATAAGATTAATTATATAAATACTGTAAAATGCGTAGATTGGTGTGAATTTAAAATGCAAATGTAGAATTAATACCATGCGCGCTGTGAATATTTGACAAATTTATTTGAATTAATGCAGGAACGTCTGTGCAGGAACAACAAAATAATGATAAAATCTGCATATTTAATACCTTCGTTTTATTTTAGCTGCGAACGCTTTCTTCACAGACACGCTACTTAAATACAAAATTATAAATTTTGATTATTACACCACGACCGGAAAATAAACCACGCGCTCCGTTTTTTAGCTGAAATCAATACTTTTGTTTCTATATTTTTTCAGTCTGGCTATCTATGAGCTAATTTTCGTGTGAAGGGTATTCGCATGTTAAACAGTCGTCTGTCTGTATGTTATATAAAATTCCAGACGGCAAGTGCATGACACCCGATACACATACTTCCCCTTGAAGGTTGCTGCAATGTGGTGCAACCCTCGTTGAATATATTTCCCTACATTTCTCTTTCTCTGGCCACATTATCAAGCAATTTCATTAAATTTCATCGAATTGGCACTCCTTTTCATGTGACGTAATTATCTTAAGTAATATTGTATAATACAACATTTGTTCAGATTAAAATACATTATCGTTGATTTAATCGATTGATTATCAATTTAAAACGCGTTAAAGTGAATATTAAAATTGCATTAATGTCCCTTTTTACACACAAAATGTATAATTTTATTTAATGTAAGATACACGTTTCGCATTATATACACTATTAACCAGCATTGTAATGCACCAACTTAACAATCAAAACTTGTAAAAACGCACAAAAGAGGCCAGTCTCATAAAAACGTATTAAGGAAGAGCTGCATCGCATCGGTAATTATTCAATTAAATTAGCTATAACATTTAAAATACTTTGCTGCTTACCAAACCACACTTCTTTTCTTTTATTATTATTTAATTCTATAAGAAATAATTAAAAAGCATTTAATTTACAAATAATTCGCTTGTATAAAAATGGAAATTATTGTATTTTTAATTATTGCATAAAAACATTACCTCAAATTTCCTGTATTTAATAATAAATGAGCAAGCTTCAAAGTAATTTATTTTTCAATTAGTTAAATACTATATTAAATTAAATAATAAATTGCTTTAAATTTCAAAAACGATGTGTCATACATTTAATCAACAAAAAAAAACACTAAATTTTGCCAAATAAAACTAAATTCTAAATTTCTTGTAAGTAACCTATTTATACATTGCTTTTATAAGTATTATAAATATTCTATTTATAGATTAATATTACAACCTTCACTTACTCGAAATATTGATTCATTTTGTAGCATTTATCGTTTTGTTATTTGTACAAATTAAGTGTGAACAAGGTAAATGTTTTACATGTTGTAAAAAAAGTAAACAATCTTGTACAAATCTCGAAGAAACAAAAAAAACAATTTTACAAATAAATTAACAAACTGTTCAAGTTCACGCAGTTCCTCCTTTCAAAATGCGAACACGTTTCGTTTTTTTTTGCACAATCATTAATGATAAAATTATTTATCAAAAATTTAATTATTATATAACATTATCTATTTCAATCGCAATTAAAACAGATTTTCATGTCAAATCAAACTATCATTTTTATATATTCAAATACTAAACCATGATTATCAAAAAAAATTAACGCAGAAATGAAAATTTATTCCTTTCTCTAATGAAATGTATAATTAGTCATTTATGTAACACACACACTTTTAATATGTAATATTATAAATATACCATCATTATATTATCTCTATATTAGCTCGATGTGTGAAATTTCTAATATTACAGTTACAAGTTGCGATAAAAATTATTCAAAAACCAACATGTTGCAGCTTATCAATCTTGACTTATTCCAATATTGTTGAAAGTACTAAACGGTTTTTATGAGAGTTATAAAGTAAATATGTAATAGTAAATATGTAGATGCAAAATATTCTTCTGGTTTATGTACAAGCCAATAAAAATCCAACCTACGTTAACTTACCAACATTACAGACATAGTCTATCAAAATAAGATTTATTCATATATTGCGTGGAAAGTATTGTTTTCGCTATTTGAATAAATAGTTAATAATGTATTTTTGTGCAAAAGATATTTTCCTTTTCATTTAAGTTCATTGTATTTTTGGCAGTAAACTATTACTTTTACCTAATACCGGAATTGGGAAGAATAAAACCCTAAACTAAGTAATTTTAGATATATAATCAATTAAAGTTAAAAATACAATGTAGGAAACGTTACACTTTCAAATTAATCAGCCAGTATATAGATTTGAAAACGAATCTATTCTATTTAATTTAATATACTTATTTTTATAAAAACTTTAACTAGAGTGGACATGTTGATAAAGATCGGGAATATTAACATGATGAAAATGTTCATATATTGCGTGACAAGTATTGTTTTCGCTATTTGAATAATTAATAATGTATTTTTGTGCAAAAAATATTTTCCTTTTTGCTTAAATTCATTGTTTTTTCTTGGCAGTAAACTGTTACTTTTGCGTAATACCGGAATTAGAAAGAATGAAACCCTAAGCTAAGAAATGTTAGATATATAGTCAATTAAAGTTAATAAATGCAGTATAAAAAAGTCGATTTTGACAAAAAACATTGTTTTTATATAAATTTGAAAATGAATCTATACCATCTAATATTGCTATTGCGTGAAAAATATTGGTTTTGTTATTTGAATAATTAATAATGTATTTTTGTGCAAAAGATATTTTCTTTTTCGTTTAAATTCACTGTATTTTTGGCAGTAAACCATTACTTTTGCCTAATACCGGAATTAGAAAGAATGAAACCCTAAACCAAGTAATTTTAGATACGTAGTCAATTAAAGTTAATAAATACAGTGTAGGAAACATTACGCTTCCAAATTAATTAGCGAGTATATTTGAAAATTAATCTATTCCATTTGATTTAATATACTTATTTTTATAAAAACTTTAATTCGAATAGACATCTTAATTTTGAATTTGTATTTAAAAAGATCGGAAATGTCAACATGATGAACATTTTCATATCCAACTACTGCTTTAGCTACGTTTTTCATGAAAAACAATTACTCACAAGAAATATGTAAGTATGAATGTATTCATAGATAAAATAAATTTTTGACAGACTAATGTTAATGTTACTAATCTGGTGAAATCAAAGGTAAAATCCTCTCCTCTTTTTTCATCATTTGCCACCATAAAGTATATTAATCTAATCCCAGTTGCATTTCTAGTAACAAATAGCATTCATAAAGCAAAACATTCATTTTATATCTAAATATACCAACAAACCAACCAACTTTGTTTTTTATAACGTTAACTTTTTAATATTTAAGTACAACAACCGTTTTATGACTAGTCTAGTATTTGAAAAAGTGTATTTTTTTTAATCGATAAAGCATGTCAAACAAATTCAAAGTCGAAGAATTGAAAAAACACGTCGCATTAAATATTTAAATAATGGAAGAAAACGATTTCAAAGTCACGACATTTAAAAAGTGGTAGGTAAAAATAGAATCAATATTTTATCAATTATATAATGTATTAATAATAGAAATTTACATAAATTGTTGTTGTGAAAATTGTTCGCTTATGGAATGAATATATCGATTCATGTTTTATTTTATTTATTGAGGAAATTATACGAACGAAACGCTTTTTTATGATTTACGAGTTACGAGTATAGTTCAAGTCTCAAGGTTAGTGATAATAATCTTCTGCATATAATTAGTAGCATGCAATTTAGAGGAAAAAATGTATACAAACGATAGCCAAGCCAACAATGACCTAAAATAATTTTCGTTGAGTATTTTTACCTTGCTATTAACATAATGATAACAATATTTATTATAATTATTTATACAGTCAATACTATTAATCATGTATAAATATTAAATACTACTTTTATGTAAACGTTATAAAATAAGAATTCGTTGTGTAATTGTTTCAATGAATTCACTTGATAAATATTTAATTATGATGTAAAAAAATGTTTTTGACTTGATTAAAATTTAATTTCATTTTCCCAAATAAAAAAAATGTAATTAAAAAAAACATGTACTTATAGTAATATAAAATAATCTTGAATTTTGTTATTTTTGTTGATTAAAAACGATAAAAATAATATTTGCATAATTATAGAATGAATTAGTATAATTTTCGCTATTTGAATAATTAATTATGTATTTTTGTGCAAAAGATATTTTCCTTTGCGTTTAAATTCATTGTTTTTTTGGCAGTAAACTATTAGTTTTGCCTAATACCGAAATTAGAAAGAATGAAACCCTAAACTAAGTAATTTTAGATACGTAATGAATTAAAGTTAATAAATACAGTGTGGAAAACATTACACTTTTTAATTAAGCAAGCAGTAATCAGTTGAGTTTCACAAAAAAAGGTTGTGAATGAATCTATTCCATTTAATACACCTATTTTTATAAAAACTTTAACTAGAATAGACATATTGATTTTGAATTTGTATTTAAAAAGATCGGGAATATCAACATGATAAACATTTTCGTTACCGATAAGTAAAATTATGAAGCTTTAACATTTTTTATCTACAAGAAACAGTTTTTTTGACGCAAAAAAAAATTAAAAACAACATGTATAGTAATATAAAATAATCTTATATTTTTAGTTATTTTAGTTGATTAAGAACGATAAAAATAATATTTGCATAATTATTGAATGAATTAGTATTATTTAATAAAACAATATTTACATAGATTTAATTAGATGTAAAAAATAAAAAAAAAATGTATAATCAATCATGTACATATGTAAATCTGGTTTAATTAGTCTAGAAATGAAAAACAATCATTCAATTATTCCATGCTTAGATTAGAAGAAATAGTATAATAAATAGAAATCAGCATGAAACAAAATATCTATAAATAAAATTTCTATTAGGAAGTTTAATTGATTTCCACAACACAAATACCCAGACAGCAACAAAATGAAATATAAATAACCCAAATTTCATACTAAAACTATGTTAATATCATTTTGTTAAGTGACGATTGGGAAAAAGCGCTGAATGAATTTGTAAGTTGTAAATTAAACAATAGAATGGGAAATTGTTGATGTTGGAAACAATTTAGATAAGTCATCAACAACCTTTAACTATAAATGACATTGAATATTACTAAATAAAAATTTCATTGTTAAGCATTAAACTCAAATTTCTATTACATTAAACTTTTTGTATTCTCTTCTTCTTAACAAAATAATAGAATGTGCAATTAATAATAAAAGAAATAAATTGAATTTTCGAACATATTGGAAATGCTGCCACTTCATATAAATAAGATTAATTTTTAAAATAAATTAAGTACTTTCCAATATTCTCCTCTCAATGAAAAATTACTTGCAAATTAATTAACATTACTTGGTAAGCGGGTATGTATGTATTTATACTACAATTCATAATTTAACAGTTTTGGCAATAACAAATTAAAATTAATTATGATTATTTGAAGAATTTCATACACACCTTTATTAAAAGTGGATAAATATGAAAGTAAATCAAAAGAAAATGGCAATTAACGAGTATCGTTTATATTAATAAAAAAATGAAACGACAATTTAATTTTAACCTTATTTTTCGAGATGTCGAGTTCCTGAGTGAGTAAACAAATTCGAAAAATTGAATTAGTTTCATTGATATTGAATATATAAGTCGGATTAAAAATAAAACTGAAGGTTAAATCGTTTAGTCTAGATGCCTAAAAACTGGTAACATTAACCGTCTATATGCGAGGAGTACACTATACCTACTATATGTTGTTGACACTAAAGTGTTTTAGTCCATTCATATATGTGATACTTGCTTCGTCATTAAATAAAATCCTAGACTAGGACATTCATAAAACAACCATAAAATACCATTTAAATAGATAAGTGTGTGTGTAATATTCAAACACATGCATATAGAGAGAACGTTTATTTATATAAATAATTACCATTGTCCGAATTAAATTAGAAAATGAAAATTAGGTTTGCTGTTTATGTGCATTCTATATACTTGCTATTAGTACGTAAATCACACGCTAAACTATACACGTATACAACACGTAGAATACATACTATACACTCTTCTATAAGAGAAATTACATTTTATTTTATTTTGTCTAGTAGCTAATGAAATAGTTTCAACATTGTTGTTTAATTAATAATCTACAGACACATGTTCAATCAATCAATATTGGGCATAAATTACAAAGTAATCATTAATTATTTATAGAGCTAGAAAACGAAATTAGATTTAAATGTTTTCATTCGGGTAATTACAATGTAAACACTTATTTTAACCAAAGCAAGAAGTTAGAAATCAATAAAATGAAAATAACTATCATTTTACGCTTTAAAATAGAAAACAAATATTAATTTTAATATTTCTAGAATTACCATAAGCGTTGCAGAACAATACACGTATACATATGCTAATAAGAAATCGAAATTGAATTTATTGTCATAAAATGGACAATTCGTAGAAAAATATTTTCATTTATACTAAGAAATGTCATAAAAACGCAAAAAAATGTTCTCTTTAACTAGAGTAGACATCTTAATTTTGGAAATGTATCTAAAATGATCGGGAATATCAGCATAATGAAAATTTTCATAAATTGCGTGGAAAGTATTGTTTTCTCTATTTTCTATATTTCTTTGGATAATTAATAATCTAATTTTGTGCAAGATATATTTTCCTTTTAGTTTAAATTCATTGTATTTTTGCAAATAAACTATTACTTTTTTAATATTTCTAGAATTACCATAAGCGTTGCCGAACAATACACGTATACCTATGCTAATAAGAAATCGAAATTGAATTTATTGTCATAAAACGGGCAATTCGTAGAAAAATATTTTCACTTATACTAACAAATGTCATAAAAACGCTAAAAAATGTTCTCGCTTGTATTTTCGTTTTCGTATTTTATTGTGCATACCAAAAAAATTGCCTGCTACATATAAATTAACTTTTATTTATAGCGCACTGTTTTTGTTTTTTGTATTAATACGATCTGATAGCATTGTAATTATGTTGCTGATGTAATATATAATGGGCACGCTTTTAAGAAAAATCTTAAAATTCAATGTTCAACAACAGGAAAAAAGAAAGCCTACTTGTGCATTCTGACTCGAAACAATATTTTTATATAAACCGCAGCAGATAAAATCTATTAATTATTTATTACTAATTTTAACATGTATTGTACTTACATATAGCAAAGTGAAAATATTGGCAGAGAATTATCTTCTCGATTGGACTTAATTCTATATAGATTGAAAGAAGTCTCAATTCAAAACTTTTATGTATGCAAATAACGTTCGTGAATGTCATTTAACAGATAATTGGTCATTAATTCAGACACAAAGTATATTGTGTTAATAATCAAAAGTAGCAAATTTTTACAAATAACTAAAAGAGGACATTACGACCAAGTAATGTAGAAGAATTTTATTCTGAAATGACTTCGTTGGACTAGACCAATGTACTTCAAACTGTGTTCCGCGAATCAAAATAAAAATTTTAAAATAAATAAATTAAAGTAAACATAAAATGCAATCATAAATAACACAATTAAAGATAAATTTGGGCTAAATTATCCTAAAAGTGAATTTCATCCCAGTAAAAGTTATGTTCTACACTTGTGTTTTTCTTAGAGTAAAACAAATATTATAGCTCTAAGTGTCTAGCGAGTCAACAAAGTTTGAAGATCACCAAACTAGCAGTTGGAAAGTGTCAGGTTCAAAGCAAGTCTTGACTGCTTCACCTCTGACATTTTTTTGTTTGCAAATTTCACCAATAACTGACCAGGGCGTAACTTCTACATTGTCAGTGATTACCTTCCTAAAATATACATTAAGTACAAATCCCCAAACAATATAAGCCTCAGACAAAAACGACAAATTGACGCCCCATTAACCTAAGTATTACTAAGAATGTGGATCTCAATTTTTGTTTGCAGAAACCTTAAAAATTAAGCAACCTATGGAAAAGGCATCAAAGGGATCTTATTAATAAAATAATTAGCTTCAAGAATATTTTATTTTGATTTCAATACTTTTGCTATTTTTATGTAATGTTCGATAACGATTTATTACCTTATTCTTAGTAGAATATTTAATAATTATTTTTTTAGGGATAAAGGTTACAAATATTTTTTTCTTTTGCCTTAATAGTCCAAATACCCAAAAAATTACTCAACAGAACGATACATCATAAACATCATAGCACACATATACAAAAAGGATTCACGAGAATATAGTCGCATATTATTGCATCAGAATAATAATACACAGTACTTATATTACTCAATTTTTATGTGATAGAATATTCCGAAATATAATTAGAGCTTGCTGGAAGCGCCGACGAAATGCATTTTGTGTACTACGCACATGCAATTTGGTTTTCAGTACTTCTAGCGATACATCCCAATGAGCATCTAAATGCCTGACGAAATAAACGTAATGATAATTAATCTCGAATTTAACATTCTTCATGAAATATTGACAGAAGAATATATGTATAATTGTCCAATCTAGGAAACAAATAGTCGACACTATAAAACCGGTTTCCACAAGAATTTTCATAAAATTAGTCTATATTAAAAAAATAGATATATTATTTTGAAGATTGAAAGATATTTAGATGGCCCAAATAAGGCAACTCTCCCATGCAATTCGTATATTTTTGTAGATCAATCCTGAATTTTATGTTTCTTGGCATAATAATATTTCCAGTCATAAATAAAAGATTTATTCAAATGTCGTTTAGTCTCTAAAACTTAAAATTATTAACAAACAGCGGTAAATAAAATCTATGTTGCAATTTATAGTAAAGAAGATTAAAATTCTTGAAAGAGACAATCGAATTCCATCTGTATTTTCTATGTGTATTTGAAATTCTATAATTAAAAAAAAATGTTTGAAATCTAACGTCTAGCGCGCGATAACATTTCAATGCATATAGAAATTTTATTGTAGACGCATTAAAATATTTTTGTACTGATTAATATTTGAATAGGCATTGCGCGTTTAATTAATCGCTTAAAATTCACGTTCGGTTCGGTAATTTGTAGCGATAAAGTTCGCTAATTAAATTTAATTAAAAACAATTTACTTTATCTAACAACAAATATATTGTACTGTTTCGTTATTTATTATCTAGTTGTAAAATGTAATAAAGGAAACACATTTATGTGATAGATAGAAAATCAAAACATAAATTTAAAACAAAAATTATCATAAAAGAATTTCTAAAACGTTTAAAATAATAATTCCTGCATGCCGTTTTTTGTACTAAATTTACCATAAATATATAATCTCATCTACATAAGAACTCTTTACCATAAATAGTTAAAGCGTTTCAATAAACTTTAAAATGTTGAATATGTAAAATACAACAAATATAAAATGCAATGCAAAACTTTCATATTTCGAGTTCTTATCATCAAGAAACGTATTTTGTGTTTATGAATTATACACGGAGATGTAAATAAACCTACATCCAAACACAAAAACATTAATTGTTCAATAAGAAAAATGAAAGATTGCTGTTTTCGATTTTTCTCGTTTTAGGTCAACTTGTACTTACTTACAACTAACTATTCGATTCGATTCATTCATCACCTAATAATAAAAGTCATCAATTTCAATCATCAACTATATTATTACTACATATATATTAAATTAGCTATTAATTACGGATTCTAAAATTAAATTTATGTTAAATCTTTCGGATTTAAAAATAAGCGCGACGTGGATTAAATAATATTTACAAAATAAATGTTTTCCGTTTCCTATGGTTTATAGCTATTTATACAATCACGAAAAAAACGCAGTAATTGATGACGTGATTAATTAACTATTTAGCTAATAATGCATAAATTTTCGAAAAACTTTTAAAAATTAAACATAACATATTTAATACTTTCGAGAGATAAACATGGTATGAATACTTACATGCATATACATATTTATGGTAATTACGTAACGCAATTAAACTAAGTTTGTATAACTTTATCATCATTTTTATTGTAATTGTTTAATTAACGTACAAGAACAACATTAGATGTTTATAAAAGTGATTATATCATCATTACTGAAGCATAAAATATTCCTTCCCCCTTCTGTTTGCTCTAACAGTAAGATAATAAAAAAATTACATGCTATAGAAGTAGACGATGTAGTAATTTTTCTACTCTACTCCAGTTCGATAAAATGATGTTGGTTTAATATTTAATAATCGATTGTTTAATACATCATTGTACAAGTCAGCAATTTTCTCACTTGGAATTTCCTCCAAGCAATGTTTATTAAATTTTTTTTTCGCCGTGCACGTACTATTCATTTTTAAGACTTTCTTGTTAAACACACATGCAAACTATTGTATGTACTCTCGTATAAATGAGCGCCAATAACATGCAGTTGCGTTTTATAACTTTGAGCAATAATTTACTCGGCATTCTTGATTAATAGAAACAAAAAAAACAAAACCGAGCACAAAAATAATTTTGATTATTAATGATCAACTGGAATTTTCCTGCTTAGTACATCAAATGAATATAAAAATAGATATTGAACGCACAACAATGTTATTTGAATAGTTTATTACAATTCCACAAAAATCGACGACGTGATTTTATTGAAACATCTGTGTGTAGTAATTCAAATAACTACACTCATTTGTTGAAACGTCCGGATGTGTACGAGATATCATCATCTCTCATCCCTTATCTGTATGTAAGGCGGTGGAAGAGCGAACACCTGAATTTGTTTTGAATGAAAGGGTTGCGTGCAGCGATGTATCTAACACATCAAGATTACTTGAACATATGTAATTTCTAGGACGTGATTCTAATGACAGCGAAAACTAACATTGTTAGTGTTACATGTTAAATTGACCAACACATTCTTGGACCTTTTTTTCGATACAATAGAAAATAAGGGCTTGGTTGTGTTAGTTCGGATATTAACCAAATTGCGTTCGTTTATGGCATGAAAAGTTAAATGTTAAAAAAAAACGTAAAATATATATTTTTTTTAAATTAATATCGGCGGCAAATTCAAGATAACACAATAAGATCCTGTAAATTACAAATAATTCTTCACTTTGCGACCATCCGCTCAACAGCCAAGCAAATTTCGGACATATTTCATTCTATATCACATTTCCTTTCTTATAGATCGCAAAATTATTAGGAAACTACAATTCAAAATAATTCTTGGAGCTGCTATTTTGTTTTATTCTTGTTCTTGTGCAGCTATTTTGGACTAATTTTACTGATTAATGTCGTTGCTATCAATTTTATAATAAAATTTGTTTAAAAAATGCACGAAAATTGAAAACTGTACTTACTGTGATGAATCATATCCGACATTTTGATATATTTCCATATGTCGCCAAGCATTTTTAAAAATGTTGCAGTAATTATTAAAAAATACAGCAATTTGACAATTTAAAAAAAAAAAAAAGTATACAAACTGGTAAGTATACTCGGCCGTGCTTGCTGTAAAATATTTTGTTTAATAATCGTTGAAACAAAAGTCACTCGGTATAATTTTTATAAAAATATATTTAAATCTAAACCGATTTTAGTTTTGTACATTCTTCTGATTTTGGTGTAAAAACCGAAATGAAAATTGACATTTTTTGCTTAATTATCGTATAAATATATTTTTCTAACATAAATTACACTCGTCGTAAAGTGAGAGTATATAAAATTGCAAATAAAGGTAAATACTTAAATGAAAATGTCTACAACCTTCGCCAATTCGTCATTCCTTGCACGAAAACTTGTCGCACTGCTGAGTGTGATTCCGCAGCGCTTTGCAGAGTGTAAAATATGGTGCAGTTTCAACATTTTTACTTTCAATTCTTTTTTCTCTCACATTAGAATCTATTTATGTAGAGATATTTCCAACTGCTGCTTCGCGGCCGAAGTAATAAAAAGAGTCGAATTGTATTTTCAATCATTCGCACATTGACAATGGCACATGCCGAAACTACAGTAAGCAACAATAAAACATGCGAAACAAGTACCATGTATGCGCCTTATTTATTATCAAAAAAATATTCAATATATGCATTTATCCTATTGCAAGCCAGTCGGTAAATACTTGTCTTTTCCGTATCCGGAGTTTTATACATCAACATGTTTTTATATACATATATGACAGAAATTGGTGAAAGAAAACTCTCAACTTGTAAGTACATACAAGATTGGAACAAAATATGCAAAATAAATTTTCATACAACACAATCCTGAATGTTGACTGATTATGCAATAACAAAAAAAATGTTGTTGCATCATACAGTCAGACACATCTTGGTAAAAAGGCGGCAGTGGTAATGCGGTCTACAAGTTTATTTAATGATAACGCTAAATTACATTTTTAAACGTCGACAAAAACAAAAGTTTCTCTACTCTATCACAAAATATACAGTAAGTAAAAATTATCAAATATTAGACATAAAAATGAATTGCAAGCAGCGCCTAATTTCTATTTGCACGGTCTTTGGACAAAGTACTATTTACGGGTGTCTTTACCAATTTTGCATTACTCTGTCCAGATTCAAAAGATCTTATATGTTTCAGTAATAAAATTGCAATTCCTCAGTGTTTATTTACATTTTTAGACATTTATTTAGATTGTCAAGCATTTTTACAATGAAGTTTATGCGGTTTCGCTTTTATAAAAGTTTGTTAATTCTTGAACGTTTATAAATAGCCTTCTTTAGTATTGTGGGCCCCCATTTATAGCTGATCCCGAGCATTAATTTATACGTAAAGTGTGCGAACTAAAGTTTTAAGAAATTTGGAAATTTTTACATATATTCCATTTGCGGCCCTAAAAACCTTCCATCCACCTCACGTAATAAAACGGTTTTGCATTTATCCGCTTATTATTTCTGAATATTATCGAAATTTGTTCTAAAAAGAGCAACAATTACAAAAAATGCAAAATATGTGAAAATTTGGCATTTTTCAACCAATTTTTAGATCTTGCGAGTGATTTTACTGCGTTATACATCAAAATATCCCAACTTTATGGTCCCCGAGTAAATAAAATTCCTCATTTTAGCCCGCACGTAGTATAGTAAAGTCATACTGTAAGCAGCCGTACCATACGGAGTATTACAGCACATATTAAATGCAACTTCTTCAAATAAATATTTTATTACTAAATAGATACATGAAAAACACCTCTTCACATAACGAGGTTCCACTGTGTTAAATTCATGTCAATTTTTGCAGAAACTAATTACCAATTTAATAAAGAAAAAAAAACTAAACCGAATTAATTGAGTGTTTATATGAGAAATCTGTTCGCTACACATGTTTGACACTTTCCCTGTTTGTCGATCTATCTACGTGCAGCATTCGATAAAAATGCGCAATATTTGTGCCTTTTCAGAGAAACGATCATTGAAAGTCAATTAAAGAAACTCAAACGCAGCAGCATACAAACATCTACAGATAGATAAATACTAATTTGATGAAAAAGTACATTAGACCTACATCTTCACATGGTTGCATTTAATTCGAGAATGAAACTTATAATCAAACTGGCATTTGCCATCAATTACCATCCACACACAATCAATTAAATTAAGGCAACGTTCAATTTTAATAAGAAAATTGCGTTGATTAATCCATTATGGCTTTTATAGGCTATTATTTCGATGATGGTCATCAATTTGATTTCATTTTTGGCTTTAATACACTCTTATTTCAGCCATTTTCTGCATATTACTTCATCAAAATTCTAATAACTGTAACTGTGCAAAATATAGTGTGTATAGTTGTTTCTAAAGGAAAGATAAATTCTTTTTATTAAATTATAATAAATAACGCCTTTGGATTTTACAACAATAGTTCCTAACATGTATTTTGTTCAATTTATATTCATACATAAATTACTTTATTATATGACGAATTATACTGTATTAAAAAAAATAATTAATTATACTGTAATACAGAGATAAAGTGAAAATCTTGGGATATTAACATGTAATTTCAACCATATGCAGACAATTTTCAAAAGCAGAAAACACTCCCGAGACGTATTAGTTGCTTATTTTAAAGGAGCTTGGGACAAATATAGAATTTTAGAGCGATAATTAAGAGAAAATTTACGTGGCATTAAAATAAGATCCTTAAGATCCGTTTAATACTACACTACATACTACTACAACATCTCGTGTAGGCACAATTCCGAAAAATTAGTATAGCCACATTCTTTAAATATTCCTGCATGTTTTGCATACTTTTACGCGATGGTGCGCTCACCTTACCTTGTAGAATTTTTATAATTGTTGATATAATTTAACAACGTCCATATTTATAATAAATAAATAAATCTAAATATATTGCATAATAAGAATAAATTCGTTCGTAGTTTTTTTTTTATTATTTATTTAAATTTTCAAATATTCAAAATTTGGAAAATTAAAACAAAAAAAACAGTGCTTACAGCAAACTACAATGACCAATCACTTTCCAACCTTTACAAATGAAAATAATAAATAAATTTTATAAATAGGAATGATTATAATTTTTATAACAATAAATATTCATATTTAAAATTGAATGGTAGATGATTAGAAATTAACAAAATGAATTACTGTTCGCAATGATATCACAAATTTATTGATACGATATGAATCGGAATTTTCAAAGACCAAACTATGTTTTTGGTCGTTTAAGGACGCTGTTGTAGATCTTCTGCTGTGAAAAAACTATACTTCAAAACATCAATAAAACAATCAACGTAGACTAGAAAGTCTAGAAAATTTAATAATGATAATCGCAGGCAAATAAATGTAAACTACAGCAATATCCAATACAGTACTCACACTAAGAGCTCTGTAAAACAAAAAAACTAAAACTTTGGTGTTGTCGTCACTTGGTGAACCATTTTTATAATAAGTAAAAATTAAAACTTGATTCACAAAATTCTTTTATTAAAAATCAAAATAAAATTATAAAATTTTCGTAATTAAGAAAGCCGCAAAAGCGCGCAATGAAGGAGCAAGAAGAACTTTTCCTGTAACACTATTTTTACATAATGTATTATTTTATCGTTCGTACTTGTACATAGTTTCTACCTTTACATATAAATAGTGTAATCATTAAAATTTTCAGTCCTGATAATTGCCTCTGGTGACAATTTTGTAATGTTGCTTTCATTTTTAATAAAAAATATTTGTGAATCAACAATTTAAATTCAAGTTTTAATTTTAACTTATTCTATAAACCAAGTTTTTTTGTAATTTTTCTATGAAAAATTAAATTGTGTTTTTATATTTTAATATTTTCTATAATATATTCATCTTTTTACTCAATTTTTCAAAGATTTATGTCTAAGTTTGTGCTATATTTCTAATGAAATTCTATATTATAATTTATTGAGTATACGCTTCGATTCAATTCGTTAACCAATATATCACTAAACCATATGAAATTTATATTTATTTCATTGCAATAAATACAGAAACTCAGAAATTTTTCTCAACAATTTTAAATGCCTAAAAATAAAACAAAGTTTGTTTAAAGTGTTAAACTGCTATCTTAATCTTTGAATTAAAAAAATTGTATAATACAATAATTATTCTTCTTTTTATAAAATGTAGCATTAACATTATTTTATTCAATTAAAGTATCGTTGTTTTTATTAAAAACGCATCAAACCAGAGAAAGATTGCATAATATAATATATATAAAAGTAGAAGAATAATTAAAATGTGTTTTATCAGAAGAAAAAATCATTGCTATAAATAGAAGTATAATCATTATGTGTAACAACAAACAGCACTGGTAAAACTTCATTTGATAAACAAAAAGCGAAAATACATTTTCCTTATAAGACGTGATTTGATTGCCCGATGCAAATTCTATTACACTCTATTGTTTTAATAATTATCAATAGACGTAACACCGCACCACACCATCTATAGCAATAAACTCACTCAATTAAAATGAGCAATTTTAATAATATCAAATTAAATCTATCCGTGTACAGCTATTCAAAAACGAACTAACATCTGTTTCAGATCAGATAATTAAAAATTAAATTGTCCATCAAAGTTTGCGTTTCGATAAATTATTATAAAATGTTTGAAATAGTTTGAAAATGAATAAACAACAACCTTTTTTTTGTGGCAATGATTTTTTTCTGCAATTATGTAAAATGACGAGGGCATTTATAAGATATTTTATTTGTTTGATTAAATGTTACATTTCGCATGCAATTTAGCTCGACACTTGTTAAGAGTAAAATTACACAATATGAATTATTGCAATAGAAAAAATAAAAAATGTTCGTTCGGTCGCATTCGTAATTGTGCCAATTACAATAACTGCTATTTATTATGTATTTCAAATAATCTATCCGTCCGTATATTTATGCTATAAATAGGCTAAAGTAGATAGTAAAGTAACGCATAGTTTACTCAAATTTATGATGGTTAAAAAAGCTAATGATTTACTTTGTGTAAAATAAATAGCACTCAATCAATTTTAAATACATACTAGTTACATAATTATAAATTATAATTAATTTTAATACACATTTCATCATAAACATACGTATTACTATTATTGATTATACAAACTTAATTATTACCGAAGGAAGACCCCAACTAGATATGCCAACTGTGTCCTCCATTTATTAAAATGTTACTACTCCTCCTATTATTTATAATTTGTATGGGACGGAAAAACATTGTTTTGATAACATTGATGTCATTTTATTTTCTATGTGATCACGCTTATTTCACGTTTCCTATAAATAAATGGAGTCTTCACTTTATATCAACTTGCCCCCTCGACATTAACTTTTCTAAAAACATTTTATTATCTATTCAATTGTGCTCATTTTTCGCTGCTGCAATTCATTTATTCTGTGCTACTATGCAAATAATGCTAGATCAGTGTTTCCCAAACTGTATTAAGTTTAAAATTACTAAGTGAAAAATTGTAAAAATATTAATATGTATATATCTGCACATAATTATGGAAGTGGTCTAAGTCATATATTTATTGTTTCAAGATATTAGACAAGGTTCAAAATTAACACTAAAAATATAACCAATTACATTCAATAGTTAGTTTGAAACAATGTGGTGTAAAATAACTAATAAACTCTTTTTTTATTTAATCTTGACTTACTAATATCCTTTTTAATATAATAAAAACTTGATGTTCCGTACAATTTTTTTAATTCTTGTAGTATTCCGTCAGAAGAGAAGTATGAAAAACGCTATGCTAGATGATATTTAGTGTCAAGAAGTATTATTTGATTTTTTTAACTGTTTCCGACATTTAATTCTTGCAGGCTTGGTGGTGGATGTTATGTTGCACTATTTTTGTAAGCATATTGTATTTCTTTGTACTAGACAGCGTATTATTCATATTCCATACGATTACAATCTATCAGTAGCTAAAATATATGATTTTTTTATTAAAATTACTTTTTCACACGAATTATTAATTCAAATTTTAAAATATGTATAAAAATTACCGATATACGTTCAAAAACAAAATTTATTTACTATCCACCGATTAAACATATTGAAGAATATATTCTGTCTAAACATCCAAAAGCGCCAAACTAGTGACAATTAATCAGCGACTTGTATTTATATTACGCATTGATACTAGACAATAACTAACTATCGTATGGAAACATAGCAGCCAGATGTAAGCAAATATGTACTCAATTTTTCGGCTGATGTCGCTTAGTAAATGTTCAACCGATTATGCTCATGCCGTCAAATATCCAGTACGGGAGAATAAGACTACTTTTACACACTAGGATTTCTTGTCGCAAACAAGAAAAGGAATCATCCAGACTAGCGCATCATTTATTGACATCTCAGGTAAACAATTTTTTGCATATCATTCGATAGATTCTTCTGTCTGCCCAACAAAATGCAACCGTGTGAAACAAGTCGAAGAAAGTTTTCATTTTTAGTAGAAAAAACAATAACACATACGCATCTACCTACAAACATTGTCATAATAATCGTTGTAAAATTGTGATGGAAACAAACTAGGCAGGTATTTGTTTTGTTTCAAATTTATTGTTTTCAAATCATCATTAAATGTTATAAAATCCAATGTGTTAATGCAAACTTGATACACATTTTCATCATTATTTAATGAATTTATGCTAATGATGTACACGATAGTTGTAAGGTAATTTTTTAGACATTGTTTGTTGGGGGATGGACATCAAGATAGCGGCTCACCAGGTAAACCATGCGTCATCAAATGAATCCGATCAACCAAACAAACAAAACAATGTCTCAATTGCGGTACACAACGACCAAGAACGTATTCATTCATTCATTACAATAATTGAATTTGAATATAGAACCTTTATAAAGTAGTAGAAAATAAAATAAAATATATTGTAGCGATTTCAATGACATGATAAATTTTTTTAATGAAGATTTAGTTATCAAATACAAAATAAAAATGATATAAGTTGGCAATAATAAAATCAATTTTATCAAAACAATTGTTTTCCGCCCAATAAAAGTTATATCAATTATTCATTTATCGATTTTTAGTATTTAATTTAAACATGAACATTCTGCATGAAAACGACGTAGGTAAGCACTTACATTCATACGTCGTCATCGACGAAAATTTTCCCATAAAATGTTTGTTGCTATTTCGAATCGTAAAAACAAAATTTATTATGCAATTTCACCATTACGTTGAATTGATAGCGGTGCAACTTGATATTCATTCTATTTGTTTAGCGGCTTTCGGTGGAAATTAATCGAGATTAAAAAAACACTACATCGAACAACAACGAAATTCTGCGTATAAATAATTTTTTGGTTGATTAATATGCAAATGCGATGTTCACAACCGATGATTATGTGTTTAAAATATCAGCTCGGGGATCAAAATAGGTGATATGTATAATAACTGTTTAAAATGTAAATTAAATTTAAAAAAAAATCGCTAATTGCACGATTACAAATGATTGTGGTTTGTTTTTTTTTAATCAAACGCATTTGTTTCTATTAAGGTGTAATTCGGAGTAAATTGCTTTGATTTATATCACAACACGCAAATAACATAATTTTTCTCCACATTTTCTATTTCGAACGCACACTGCGAACGGTTTTGCGATAGAAAACCGCGATGATCATCAAGCTCGCAATTATTTAAATGGCTAAACGAGACAGAATGTTTAACTCCATGACATCTAATTGAAAATGCTCAGAAAGAGTAAAATCTTAATTTCTTATCATAAATTATAACGATAATCTGTTGATTAATTAATTTAACAGTTTGTCAATTACAACCATTTGATTAGAAAATTATTTATGCAAAGTTTTCTAATAAAAATAAATTAAAATTATGCGTTTAAAGAAAAGTAATGTCATTTTACTCAATAAATGCACATTCTTCAAGCCTATATAAGTATATAAGATAATCTACCGTCTGTTTTTAAAATCTGTGTTAATTTTCTGACACTAATCTGCGAATGTTATTCGTTTCTTTTAAACAATTTATTGTTTGATTTCTTCTATTTATCGAACAAAGAACGTAATCACAACAACAAGTTGAATGTTCCCCGAAAAAACAGTTGATGTCGGTAAAGTTAGGTTAGAAAAAAATTCGTGCAATTTGAATTTGTCAGGTACGAATTTTCTAAAAAAACAAAATCGTATTAAAATTTTTTGCATGTGTGGCGTTGCAAGGAAACAATTTCCTACAAATAATAACGCACGTAAATGATGAGGATTGTTAGTGGTGCAAATAAAGCGCAACATTAGTGTATAAAAAAAACGAAAATTGTAAAAAAAAACAACAAAACGTTCGTTCGCTCACCAGTGATCCGAGTGCTTTTGTAGAAATTTTTATTATATAGAAATCACAAGCAACCATTTTATTAAAGCACACATTTTTTTATTGATAATTGTATTCGTGCACTAGATAAATTAATAAAGCACTGTTGGAGAAACGGCACATGAAGACGATTACAAGCACCCACAATACATTAGATGAGACCCGACGTATGTAGGGTTATGTTATGTTGTAATAGCAACTTATACACTGTAAGCTGACAAACGCAACATGCGCCCAACTTCACGTCGCTGTGCGCGCGCAGCTCAAACGGAATGATTCAAATCAGATACTTTTCAAATTAGAATCTTAACTTTAGTCACCACTAAAACTAACCAATAACAATTAAACAATTTCATTTTTTTGAAATTTAATTGCCACAAATATATGTAATTGTTTCAATTCAATGTATGTAATCAAATCAATACACTAAATGTGATTTTTAATTTAATAAATTTGATAAATAATAAGTCAGATTGATAAATAATTCATCTTTGTAGCAATTATTATCAAATTAATATATGCCAGTCTCAAATCTACAAATGTCTTTACAATACTGTTAAAAAAATCAATAAATTTGTCTGGACATGAAAACCGGACATTATAAAAAAATGCCTAATGAGCTGTGTATTATACATTGTTGTGATTTGTAACTGATTAAAATAATTACAATGTGAGTATATTCGATCATTTCAAGTATCCATTCATTGAAATTCCGTTTATAAATCCCCCCACATCATTAAAAACACATATTTTGTTCATAATCACCTAAATTGGGTAACAACTCCATTACTATTCATGCAAAAAAATTTTTGACTAATGTTAGTCAGCTAGATTCTGTATGTCTCGTTTTGCTTTAAAACATTTGAATATTTTCTTCTTATATAAGCAGTAGCAAGAACTTTTCTTTGACGAAGTAGAGTGAAAACAGTTTGTGCATCTCAACAAAGATAAATACTGCTCGATACTTCGAATATGTAAAAAATTAGTTAAGTTAGTAATAAAGTTTGCTTTAAGAGCGTATAGAACGAAATTGAACATTTTAATGAAATTCTCTAATTTTCTAACTATGTATAATAATTATCAATTCCCTCTTGCTTAAGTATTAAATGCTTCCATGCCTTAAGTAGTCTGTCGGAATCTTAAATAGTTTTTATCAATTTATAAACTACAAAAGCAAACTATTAATTGCTAATAAAGTGATTGATGTAAACGATCAAAAATATAGTTGATTGAAAAAGTTGTTACTTGGTAAACTCTTTATTATTTAGTAAAGAAGTAATTCTTATCAACCTACATGTAAATTTTGTTTAAAATATATTATATTTTTATAGATCTACTATAACTTTGACAATGTCGAAAGACGAAAACTGCAGTCAGTAATATGCAAATAAAAGATTATAAAACTAAATCAAGAATTACTTCTTTACTAAATAGTCAAAAAATATTCAAATAAGAAATGTTTTTGGTAGACTTGATTTATCTCCAATGTAATGAAAAGAAATATTTCTAAAACACTGAGTTTTAATATAAAATTCTTAGTTTTCATAGCTCAAAATTTTATTTCGTAATTGGTTGTCAATATTTCTATAATTTCTATTTCCAATGTTTCTTTTTGGTAATAAATATCAAACATTTTTGGTGCGTGCAAAATTATAAACTAAAAAATATGATAGTATTAATTTACAGAAAACGTATACGTTATTTATAATAATAATAAGCTTAACTTAGAGGTAATGAAAAATTGCATACTCTTATTATAATGTATTTATTCTTAAAACTGAACTTAAAATAAATTAATTCTTATATAATATGCAAGTTCTTTCATAGATGATTGTATCTTTTTTTCTCAATTTCTTTTCGTATTTTTTTCTCAGTTAGTAGTAATTTCATTTTATTAATTATAAGTAATAATTACAGGGCACTTAAAGCATACATACCTACTAATTCTTATACAATTAAGCAAATATGTTTAAATTTTTTGTTCCATTTTTTTTGCAAATTAATTCTAAAATTCTAGATATAATGCATCATTAATTACATTAACAAAACTAAATCAATTAAACTAGAAAGTAATGAATATGTCTTGAATTGATTGATTCATTGTTTTGAGAAATTAAAGGAACTTGTTTGTGTGTACAAAATGAAAAATATTCAGCGAATTAAAAAAATATTAATAACGCACGCGTTCCATGTAAACAGCAATAGTTTTTATTTAGGGTTATTTACATACACCAACTAAATGGAAGTTTCGTATTCGAGGCACAAAACGCGCTAATTATAAATATTTTTCCAAGTTTATGTTGTTGTAATAGTCTTTCATCTCACAAAATAAATGAGTGATGCTTAGACAGTAAACTGTGTTTCGTTTACTAAAAAAAATAATAATAATAAACAATTAGTTAAAAATTATTAAAGGATCTCTAATAATGTGAATTAAACAGAAAATAAAGAAAAAGATAATGTAGTCCCTGCCGCAATTTAAAAGCAAACTGGATGGGAAACTTAAATTACAAAAGAAAAAAAATATATCATCAAATTACTGGTTTCACCATAATCAATATAAACAAAAAAGAAAAACAAACACAATTAATCTCAATAAATTGAGACGTGGATTAATAAATTAATTAATTAAAATTAAGCTATCACAATACTATTCAAAGGCGAACACAGAAATGCTTAATCAGCTATGAAATGAATGCATTAGAATGTTTCTGTCTACGCCTCTGTTTCTTTTTCTTCATTATTATATTTTTATTTTCTGCTTTAACTACTTATAAACTAAATCATTTTTTTATGAGGATTATTTGTCCAAAAAAAGTTCCCATCCTCACGAAGATCTTAATGTGTATGTTATGAATAATTATTGTATTGAGCATTTATTTAATTGTATATTCGATTATTTCTCTCGATATTCATATTGTATTATTACTGCCGGTATGTGGGAATGTTGACGCCGTTGCCTGGTGTTACATAATCCCCAATCATTAAATTTGCACTTACGGGGTAGTTGGCCATTACAAGCGGCTAAAACAGAAACAGTTATTAGTATGTAACAACACACACTTCAAATCAACTTCTGTATAGAAAAGGTTAAACAACATGTAAACTCTTAGTTGAAATCGACAATTTTTTCTTAACAAGTAGGCATTTCAAAGAATTGTCAAATGACGACTGAGTGACAACCTGTCGCTATTCTGATTAACGAATATGGTTAATTAATAAAATTATAGTAAAAATTTAGGTGCTTTACACAAAAAAGTTACATTGTTATTCGACAGATTATCCATCAGTGGTTAAATTACATATTTTAGAATGACTAATTAAAGTTTAAATTTAATTACAAGTTGATACGTTTCATTATCATCAAAACCAGTGTTGCCATATTTATAATTCTGCCAATTTTTTACAATATCCGGATTTATGCACAAAAATCTAGCCATACAAATAAAAGTAAATTTTGTTAATTTTAATTATCTGCAAGTGCATATCAGTTATGAAATGTTTTGGAAATTGAACATTTATACAAAATATGCAAAATAATAATGTGTAGTTAATTGCGTGTAAGTAAGTACATGTCTAAATATAATTTATCAAATGTTTAATATACAAAGGTGAGAATATCTTGATTACAAGTTGAACTGCAAACATGAAAATATCGTGAAAGATTTTAATACCCGGTCAAACTTTATTAAATGGAAATATTCATGGTATACAAGACTATTTGTGCAAATATTTTTTTGGAATAATCTGGTAATTTTAACTGTTCTGGGAAAGACAATCTATTTTTTTATCAAAGACCATGATATCCTGCAAAAAATCAGGACCAGGACGCCCGGTTCAAAACTATAAGGTATGTTTCAACGGCGATACGGGAATTGCTTGCTTAGAAAATCATTACAGGTAGGCATTGGTTATAAAAATATGTCTTCAATTGCTTAGATTTATGCCCGGCAATTAAGCATATGGACTAAAACATCTACGCAATTCGACAATTCCAAGACGTATACCTTGATATTTCTATACAATTCGCGCATCGACGATTCATTTTTTTAATCACATCCGATTATTAAATGACAACAACAAACAAATTATTCTATATTCTGTTATTATTGATATGGAAAAACATAATAAATTACAAAGTGTTAAATTGGAATGTTTACTATTAACACTCTGCTATTTAAAGACTCTTGTGCCAAAACCACAAATATGCAAAATAAAACTTTTCAAGAAAGCACATTTAAAGCTTGATGTAAAAATGTTTTATTGTTTATATCAAGTTCTGCTTCAATAATGAACGTGAGGATAAAACATTGTTCCCCGCTCATTCATTCATCTGGCAATCTTACAAGAAATATATTATGATGTCTAGAGTCAAAAGTCATTATAATGTATGTTGTTACTATCCCATCACATTCATTGTTTTGGGATGCAGAAGAAATAAAAAAATATTCAGATCACCTTGTTACTCAAAATTTTAAATTTAACATTGCGCTCGTTTGTGAAACTAAAATGTGTTCTTAAGTTTTATAATAAAGTGTTTATTGTTAAATATGTCAGCTATAAATTATAACTTCGTGAAAACCAGTGCCAAAATTATTAATCAAAAATGATAAAATCGTAAGAGCAACTACTTTACACTTAAATATGTATTATTTCTACAAATATAAGGTTTGCATTGGTTTACTTGTTCCTATCTGGATAAAAAGCTGATAAATATGTAATCTAACCTCGCCATTTTTGATCCAATTTTGAAACAAGTTACACTTCTACATTTTAATACTAAGTTAGGCAAATATCCGGAAAATAGAAACTAAGCACCATTTAACAATTAATTATGATTTTTAGATACTATACATTAAGAGTATTATGCAATTAATTGCTCTCCTAAGGTGCCATACGTGTACAGTCGCCTTTTTTATCATAGCTAACTAATTTTAGTCCACCTCTAAGGTGTGTGGGTGTGGGGTGGTGCGCCTGCGAAAAACTGATTAACAGGTAAGACACTAATTACACAGGCGTACCATCAAAAAAATTTGTCATTAATTTGGTTTAACTTTACGAAAACTTCATAACACACAGTATTTTTGGCAAAATTTAATATACCTATTTTAATATCTTAAAAATTGAGAAAATTTAAGCAATTTAATTCCTAAGCTGAAGAACAATTCTTAATCCAAGATTCATTGTTGGAAAAAAAAGTAAATTTCAAAACATTTTTAATTTTCTTTGCTATACATTTCATTTTATTACCCTCTTATTACAGGATTATGAAATCAAAATAGAAATTGATTTTGCGGAAAAATGGTATCTGATGGGAGAAAGCAGATTGCGTATTTGGAATCGGTATACAAAAAGCTACACAGTCACCATAAGCCATAAAACTATTTGTAAAAAGGCTATATTATTTTCCGAGGTAGTAAAAAATTAAAATAAAAAGAATTAATGACATTAGTAAATTTTAGATACAATTGAAGGTTTACAACTTGGTGTACTGTTAATGATAAGGTAAACATTTACTCTATATTTTTGTGTGAAAACGTGTTACGATATAAAAAGATGAAACTAAAAGTGGACGACCTTGCTTTAATCACTGGTTTGTAAAAATTACAGATTGGTTGCATGTGTGAAGCAAATTTCATATTGCTAATGGATCCAGATTTTGCCAATACTGCAGAGAGACGCATTTTGACTGACTTCAATGCGTATTACGAATCAACATATTTTAAGTCTATCATTCTATCAAAGATATTCTATAGCAGATTAAATGTGTCTAGAACGCAATGAAACAAGTAAGCAAATAACTGATGAATGGAATTAATTACGAATATCAGAGGGAATAGACTATCATACATATACATATTGAAAAGGAGATGTTTTTTTTATTTATTCCGTGTTTGAATATAACAGAATATACTAATACGGGCAGTGAATAATCCAAATTAATTTTCATAGCTGCAATAAAAACGAAGAGAGATTGAGAGTGAGACAGAGAAAGAGAGGAAAATTAAATGCAATCTTATCAGACCGTTTTCATATTTACCAAGAAAATGAAATAAATATTTGTAATATCAATAAAATACTAGTGAAATCGTGATCTTATAGAGCTGCGTAGGATTTAAACTTAACACTAAACTTTATTGTTGCAAGTTTTTACATTTTCAACACCTCAATCACGTGAAATAACTGCTTTTGAATGCGGTATTTTATAACATGTCATTTAAAGGGAATAACGTAATAAAGTTTTCTTGGTATTTTTATATCTACCGCACAACTCTGAGCTCGTCTGACATTTATTGGACACAAACATAAATCATTTATATTCAAAACGAAACAATCTAGACAAATTCAATCTCCATGGGACTTTTTAAGTTAATAAATATAGTTTAGTTGGTGACGTTTTAGAGTTAGAGTTAGAGAGGCACAAAGTCATATTCGTCGTGGTGATTGGAAACCAGTGAAACCAATTTGAAATTGTCGATCGACAACATGTAATGAAAATGTTGTGCATTTAGATTATTAACAGTTCAAAGACGTTTAGTAATCGAAATGGCGGAAATGAGTTTCAGTAACTTTCCTAAAATGATAGCATGGTAAACAAAGGTTAGCAAATTTGTATTGTACAATAGTATGTATAATAGTTTGTCTCGTCAAAAAGTGATTAATTGCAAAATGTAAATAGTTTAGTAATTAGTATAAAATCAAAATGTATTTTATATTGAGTCGTTTCTCGAATAATCTGACAACAACAAAATAAAGCAACATATGATCGTATTAAAGTATTAGTCAACACACAATTCTCAAAAATGAAAAAGATAAGATAAGGTAATATTTCTGCATTGTAAGAATTCAGATTGTCACTTAAATGTGTGCGTTTACGTAAAACGTAAATGAACGCAAACGTTGCTATTTCGCACTGTTCGAGATAACTACCTGTTGGACATTCGGTGTTGTAAATAGTGAAGGTGACATGCCACCGCCGATTAATTGTGCCGTTGGAGTTGATGTTGGACTTGCAGCAACACGTCCACGTCCTGTACTTGAAATACATCCAGGATGAATACTTGGCTGGCCAACTTCGTGAAGTTGTGTTGGATCTAAATCATATTAAATTCAATTTGTAGTTATGTAGATGTGGATGTGATTGGGCTTAGTGTTCTTACCTAATGCTATGAGGTTATTTGCTATTAAAGTGTTACTAATGACAGTCTGTGTGGTATCCATCGACACTTCACCGAGACCATTCACTGACATTCCATTAACCATGTTAACAGCTGAAGGAAAAATCATCATCTCAGTTATGCGATTTTAATCTAAATCATCTACTAAATAACTGTTGATAAATTATGTCAATTTTAACAAACAATTTTGGAAAGTAACAAACTTACATTTTATTTAAAATATAAAAACAAACATGATTTATTTATAAAACAAAAATAAAGAAACAATTCAAATGAGTGAATCTAACCTCATTAATTTAGTTTATTAAAATTATTGAGATTAAATTGTGAGAAAAAAAAAACATCCTATTCAAAATCCTAATAATTTTCAGCGTTCTTGTATTTGTATGATAAATGCAAAATACAAATCCAGTTTGTAATAAAAAAATAAAAAAAAAAACAAAATAAACAAGGAGTTTAATTTGCAAACATATCAATCCATCGAAATAAAATTGACATAATTATTTTTTGATGTGTTTCGTGTGTTTCATGCGTCTAAACTTAGTAATACCATTTCTAACTCCTTGCGCATCCAGTTGATTCCAGTAATTTTCGCTAGGCGAGATATTTGATGCGCCTGGTGGCGGCTGAACGGGTGCTCCCGTGTAACGGAAATACGGATTTTTCAAATCGAGAGTATTTGACGATCTTTGGTTGGTACCTTCTAATTGTAATTCTATAGTAACATCGTAACTTTGCCGTTTATTGGCCACCAAGACAACGCGTCCGGTGAGAATTTGCCCTTGTTTTACTAGGATGGGTTCCTCAAGAAGACAACGAACTTGGTACCAATGGGTTAGCGGCTCAGTCGGCGCGGTGCTTAGCCATACAGTCGCATCGGCGCCTAAAAATGCTACATCGAACCAGAAGGCAAGGCCGTGACATGTGCCCGATTCTAATAAGTGAAATTCTATTGGAATATCTAAAACAATTACAAATATTTATATACAAATACACTTTTGAAATATAATTGTTTATAGAGAAATTCAGGGACGGCTTTATGAAATATAAAAAATGGTTATTATACTGTTTTATCGCATATCTTTAGACACGCACCAATCAATGTCAATGTCTAATAAATATTCCATGATACGATACTATACTATACTTACATACGTAGATTAAATACGATATGATATTCAAGCTGAAGCGTAAGTTAACTTATTTTTCCTAATAATGATTATCAACTTCATTATGGCTGCTCTCAACTTTACTGAACGGATCAGTTTTCATCCAGCTAGAACATTCTGCTTATGAAAATTGACTTCTATTAATAATCATTGTTTCGATTGTTAATTGTGGCTCGTCTGAATAGGTCGGATGAACGGATTACCAACGTCAATTTTAAATAATATATTAGCAACATTAACATTCAACCTAAATAATACGGTTAATTACACAATTCTCCAATCTTCCAGCGTTATATTTATCTCGATATCAGTCTTCAGACCTGCATTATATCCTTTAATATTCCAGTATTAGTCTTGGATTTCGGTCGGTTAGAATTGTAAATTGTAAATTGATTTTACGTGTAACGTTAAATAAAGATTCATATATTTAAAAAATCATGGGGAATGAATACCCATTTTCTAGTTTGATTTACTAAACAACGTTTCGCAATTCGTCAGCCAATTAATAAATAAATAACTAAATAAAGCTATAATTCGAAAATGTAATTTGGGTTCGTTTTCGCTAAATATAGTTTCGATTTCACATCATAATTTATTTGCAAGAAGACATCAAATAGTAACTTTGCTATAAAATACCTCTATTAATCTTTGCTCAGTTTTATGCCTGCCAACAAGAATTACTCGTTTACTAGCTACCTAAATAAATTTATAATCTTGGAGAAAAAATAAAATAAAATAAAAGCCCGTTACTTATCTTATCGTATTAGAAAATTCCAGTTTATTACTTTACTTGTTTTCTTAATATTTTAACACACTAATATTAATTTATGCAAAATGCTTGCAGTTATAAAAACGATTGTAATACTAATAATACAAATGAGTGAACATGCATATGTAAACATTATTTTGGATGAGAAAGACAGGTGCGGTTGTTTGTTGCAGGTGAAATTTTGCATTCATCATAAAAGTCACCTGGAGTTCTTGCAATTTAATTCCTCACCCACTCACTGAAATGCACAATCAATAATCGCGAAAATTAAGGTGGTATTTTTGTTGACGTGCTTAATATTGAAAGTAGTAGCAATTATTTGTCAGTTTCAATAAAAACTCGGCACGTCAAATAAAACAGAGTGAAAGAGAGAGAGATGGGGGCTTTTTACGATTTAAAATTAGTTTTTATCCTTGTACAGCTTTAATTTTCTGCTTCGAAGATTTTTTAACCATCTAATGCTATTTAAATTGTATGTATTTGTAATCATAAATTATATTTAAATAATTGAGTATTTCGAAGCGGTTTTTATAGTGCACTAAAAATGCAATTTCAAGAAACTGCTAAAATCAATAAATCATTGTATTCTTTTATGCTCCGCGCTCCAGCATTAATGTTTTTGATTCCAACATCAAATAGTTTAAAATACACATTCCTAGTGTGGTTCATTTCGAGCATTGTTATACTAAACAGCATAGCATAGCATTGCATTGCATTGCATAAAAATCAATCAAAACCATACACAGCATTTGTTATTTATTTGAAATTCCGTAAAACTCTCCTTCGAATTTCAATATACCGTAGCCGTAGCAGCGTAGTATAATACATAAAGAGACTTTTCGGGAAATGTTTAATAAATTACGTATGCAGTATGAGAGGCATAATGGCATAAAGTCAACTGTAACATATTGGAAAAGTTCCTGTGCGCTGCAAGAAACAGATCAATATCTAATTATTCCATAAAATTTTGATTAAAATGTCAACATCAGTAAAATAGATGATTACAACTTTGGAAGAACATTTTATATTTAATTGACGAGTGGTTAAATTCAATAACCGACTTTAGGTATGACATAATTGATAAAATTATTAGCTAAGTGAATATTCTATTATTAGCATAGTTTAAAATCCTATCTAATTGAAGGTAATCAAGTCATTTAAAACAATGCGATATTGTTATTAATTTATTTATATACAGCTCAACAAAGGAAATTATCGCAGCGCACAATAAAAATTTTGATTTATTATATAAGAATATATAAAATATGAATTTATAATACATAAATTTTTGTTTGATAAAAAACAATCATATTTTATATTAAAAATAGCTGCAAATCAATATCAACACTCGTAATTATATTTTATAGGAATGATACAAAAAACGAATGAACTACATTTCGATTCAACATTAAACAATTCTTATCGTTTATTTGAGCAAGACAATGTAATTTATTAAAAATGGAATTCAATTTTTATTATTGCATAGTTTAATAAATACAACTAGAACATGAAAATGTACGATATTAAAAAAATATATAAATATATGTATTTATATAACGAAGTAACGTGCTTATTAACTCAGACGTTATTAAATTTATCACAACATCGGGACGACATTTTATTAACAAGAATCGAAGCTATAAAAAGATTGAATTTATTCGAAAAAATATATTACTTATATAAAATATCATATAACTATTGTACAATGCGATGTAATGCAATACGATACAATATATATATATGGCAGCGAATGAACGTTTTAAAATAATTAAAAGATCGAGCAAATCATTTTCAATTTGCGCTGCTGCGACGATTTCTCGAATTAAATTAAGCTGTCGCATAATGTAATTTAGAAATAATAGATTGCTGCATAAAAAAAGTTATTATGTGTAATTTATTAAAATGAATGATAATGGATAATCCGCGCCATGATTATTTTATTAGAAAAACTGGTAATTTAGGTTAAACTATTTATTATTATTGCAGCAGTTTTGAATTTATGATTTAATTCGATGAAAAAGTTTCGTTGATTAAAGCTCAGCAAACGAATTCGAAAATTATTCATGCAACTTTACTGCACCAATCCGGAATATAGATAATAATTTATTTATAAAACGAGCTGAAATTAATCAATAATTCATTCAAACAAATTACAAGAGAGGGTTATGTTGCAATGCAATGTCAATAATATGTAATTAATGTTACATTTTAACAATTTCTTTGTTCAAAATCACATGTCGATTGATACAGAGCTCAAATTATTAATGCTTTTTTTTCTCTCTTTCTTTCTTTCTTTGAACGAATGAATAGTAAAAAGCCCAGGCTATGATTATTTTATTGAGTTAGACTCATAAGAATTTGAACAATTGTATGAGTACGTACTATGTACTATGTACTATATACATACACGGAACGATGCAGTTTCTAGCTCGTATTTATTATTTGATAAAGTAAATGATCAAATTCGTGTTTTGCACGTTCGTCAAGCCGTAAAATAATGTTCAATCTACACAAAAAGGAGGGCTTCTGCTGTTGCCGCTGCCGAAGATGTGAAACAAGCGTGGAATGTTATTAATTTTTTTCGAGGCAGGTAGAAGCCGTGTTCAAGGCGAAGATAATTAAAGATGATGTCGCGTAAACAAACGTCGAATGCAATCAATTGGCACGTTGATCATCAATTGCGCTCCTTGTGTAATAGAAATAAATAAAATGGAAACGCGTTTCTCAGAAAGAAAAAACAACAAAATACAAAAAATAACGAATAGCTAAAGCGCGTGTGATGTCTCGCGTAAATATAGAAATAATAATGATGAAAATATCTCTTTTGTATTTATAGCAAACTTTAAATAAGTTAAATGGCATGTTGTGTTCTAGTTTAATTAGTAAATTTTCATTATTCAATGTTTTAGGATACCGTAGCAGCAGCTAACAAACTAACTTTTAATATTTACCGGCTTAGTTACTTGAAGTTGCTCACTGTGAAATTGAAATTACGAAATCAAAGATCAGCTAGCTGTTTGGTTTAACTACATTACTAAAATGTATTGCCTCTAGTAAACGTGAAGAAAAATGTATGTGTACACTTTGGCTGGTCATTTAATTAATTTCACTACCAATTCCCAAATCAATAACACAACAACGTTTGAGCAATGGTTTCTTGATTAAACCCCATTTTTTATTTCTAATAAAGTAAGACTTTATATACGCAATATTTACTTAAGTATATATACAAAAAGGTTTACGTGACTTCAAAGACATCAAAAATGAAACTTGCCTTAAAAACATACGAACAGTGTTTACCATCTATTAAGAAATGGAATAAATTGCAAAGGGTTAGGTTAGGGTTGAAATTAATAGGAAACAAAAATCTTACCAATGGTGTGTAAGTCGCTCTCAGACGCCTCCAGAAAGTCGACAACATGACGGACTGATTTGCTCAAACAGATTCGGGCATCGAATGTATCGACGATCGGCTGCCTAAAGTACTCCTTGATGGCGCAGTTTTGGATCGCCGATAGATTTACGCCGTGAAAGCAGGTTTGAAACCAAAAGTTCGCCTTGCCAAATTGCTCCATGTAGAGAGCATCATCGGTGAACGGCGCGATGTGTAAATCGCCTCGTGTAGGAAACATTTTACCATAGGGCTGTAGCCATTTCTTGGCATGAAGATAGGTTTCTAACATACGTTCGTTGTATAACATGTATCCCATGGGTTCGGATACGATGATATCGACCTTCTCAGGAATATCGATTTCTTCTATTTTACCAGGAATCACTTTTATTATATCTTGTAAATTATTGGCGGTAACTAATTTCTGAGCAAAGTGGGCCATTGTCGATGCCTCGACGGCGTAGACGCGTTTTGCACCGGCTTGTGCCGCAAAAAATGATAGTATACCAGAACCAGCACCTACATCTAGCACTATTTTATCCTAAAACAACATCATTGATAATTAATACACGTATCGCAATTAAATTCTAGCGAACCGAATACTTTTATCGCTTGTTTGTTACAATACATATTCAATTCTAAATAAAGGTATTATTCTTCGCTTCTCGAATTACCGTAATTGTTTGTCTAAGCCTTTAAATACACTATCATATTGACCTCTAATATTAATGCAAAAATGCTTGTTTGTTTGCGCTTCAGATTGCATGGAATTTTCATTTGTTTACTACATTCGATTTGATATTAAATCCTCGTACTCATGTTAAAGGTTGAAATGGAATTTTTTTAACTCGACAAATCAATTAATGCTTTAATTAAGTTAGTTTTAGCAATAATTGCAATGTTTGAACTGGGACATTGTTTACACTAAACACAAACAAGCTCCTACTACTAAAAGTTCTAGTTTAACGCGACACGTTAAATATAGAAATTGCAATAATTTTAACTATTTCCCGTCTATTTAACTGAAATATTATACAAATTTGCCGTCGCCAATTTTTTCAGCGCCTATTTTATTGCGATAGAACATTAAACAAATTTGCGCGATGATTATATTTTTAGGGGGCACTAAATTTATTACAAATTATTACTCAATTTATATCTTTCATAACATCCTAGATATTTCCGAAAGTAACGTGGTTAATATGTCAACAATTTCCTACATTGATTGTAAACAAATTAAAATATTAGTAATTCAATTTTACGCTTAGATTATTGGAAATAGTCAACTTAATTAATCTCCCTCGACATGATTATCACATGTTTGAATGAATTTAATATGCGATGTTTGAGACCTTGTTTTAGGGTGCTGATATAAACACCAAATTTTTACTAAATTAATTATCGTATGCTTCTTTTTAGAATTATACTGGTTGTGCTAAAGAGTTTTTTTTTGCATATAATTCAATGTAAAAAAATCTATAATTCGTTCCATGCGGTTCAAAAACACCCAAAAAATCGAATAAAATGCTGGGATATAAAAAAAGACTCCGAATTAAAGTAGGACAAGTCCATTTTTGGTTATTTCTAAATATACACTGCCTTTGTATTGTGTATGAAGTTAATAAATACCCTTTCTGTGCCAAAATATGGTATACATTTGTATAGGCAATTGGATATATGTATATCGTAAAACTCAACGTATAAGGCGTATTCCAAATGTTTAAACATATGTTTTTGCAATGCACCTTCCGATTTTTATACATAATAATGCATGAGAAAAAATTTTTATAAAAGGTATAGTTTCAATATTATCTTTTAATCACCATATACATTTAACTTTATCTACACTAGTTGTTTAGAAAAAATGATTAAAAAGGCAGTAAATTAAACCTAACCTAAATAATAAATACATTAATTAATGAATACTTTGTTGGCAGAAGATATTATATTATAATAACTGCAATGTAATTATTTTTGTCATTTTTTATCATCTGTGTTAAAACACGATTTTTGTTTATCATACACACCCTATTTTAAGGTAATGTATACTACATTTTAAAATAAAGAGAATAATTTTGTGCTGATAATTATTTCTATGAATTGTTATATTTGAACCTTTAGAGCTGCTAGATTTTGATTATAATTGTAAATCATGAAGCTACAAAACTGCCATTTCCTATGAGAGCTTATTCAATTGCGAGTCATCGGATCATTTTTGTTGAATTTATTTTATTCGTTCGTTAGACGGAGTTTAACTATAGTTAGCCACAAATTTATTAACATATAACGGATAGTAAAAACTGTACAGAATTTTCAAATTTTGCGATTAGCACGAAATATCAAAAATGATAACATAACCTATTATTGCTCGTTATTTTAACCTTTAGAACTACTATATTTTGATTATAATTGTAAATCATTTCCTATAAGAACTTATTCAATTGCGAGTCATCGGATCAATTTATTTTACTCGTTGGTTTTGCGTTATATTTATCCATAAATTTATTAAGATACAGCGGAGACTAGAAACTGTAGAGAATTTTCAAATGTTACGATTAGTACAAAATATCAAAAATGATAATATAACCTATTATTGTTCGTTATTTTCCTCTTTTCCGGGGTTCGGCTGTATTTATTCACTAAACTTATTAATGTCTAACGGAAATTAGAAACTGAAGCGATTTTAGTTAACAGGATGGTTTACAAATTTTGCGTTTACTACAAAATGCTAATCTACTTGCTACGGGGATCACTTTTGTCTAATTTGGACGAGATTTGATGGTATTTAATGTCTAAAGGAAACTAGAAATTGTAGACTTTAGTAATGAAGATCTTTTGCAAATTTTGCATTTACTGCAAAATATAAAATATAATAATATTTGACATGACATAACCCGTTATGTCAGTCAGTCAATGTTCATTACTAGGATTATTGTCTTACTCGTTATACGAGGTTTTGACTGCATTTACTCTCTAAACTTATAAATGCCTAACAGAGACTAAAAACTTACTAATAAAAATATGATAATATAACCCGCTATTCGAATTTGTGTTACTCGTTGCACGGGGTTTGGCTGTATTTATTTAATATACTGACGGACGCTAAAAACTAGAGAGTTTAGTGATGAGAATCGCTCGCAAATGTTGCATTTAGTGCAAAATATCAAAGATGATAACAGACTCAAACGGGGTGTAATAAAACAGTTGCGAGGAAGTTTTGCACAATTTCAAAATTGTGGAAGCGCAAAATGAAGTTAAAATGTGTTACACTGTTATGATAATAATGTATCTCTTTACTTTAATCATTTTTTAGAATGTGTTGTATCGAATGGAGGTGATAGTAATATTATAATATATACAATTCGCTGTAAATTAATAGTCACATATTAATTGTATTACTGATAATTTTCGCAAAAAAATCTTACCGCGACACGTCATCAATAAACAACGTATTTTTATTGATATTGATAAACTTAAAATTCAACAAACGCAATTGAATGAAACAATAATATTTACGAAAAAAATAATATTATTTCAAACAATAACCTTCGGAATAACAACTGTAAAGATTGTTCGAGTGTAATTAAATGTAAATTTGCTTTTGATAATAACATGTGGATTTTTCATCACCTGCTTTTTGATGATGATTATAAATCAATTTAATAAACATTATCAGCACCACGTGTAAATTTGCGAGTGTGTGTTGTTGATAAAGTGAAATGAGTGAAAATGAACATTTCCTTGCCGACGAACGCAATTAGTTTCGATCTAAATTGCAAGCCGATGCAAAATTGCTCGACATCTAAATCGAAAACCGCAAGAGAATGGAGAATCAAATAAATGGAATTTAATCTACGACTATTTTTGCAATAAGTAAATGTAAAACGCCGAACAGTGCCCAATAAAAATACTGTTTGTTCAACTCATTTACACATACTTTTATTGTGCTTCCAGCAAGAATAATTTATGCGTTGTGATGGAACGAATATTTTTCTAAAGCTACTGCTGCTGGATAAATTATTAACGTTCAACTACTCTACTTCATGTTTTGATAATGAACATAGAATAAAATTTTAATTAAATTTAAGGTGTAGTAAATAGTCGTGCATTTTGATGAGCGTTTAATTAATTTCGTTTTTGATGGATTGAAGGTGGAAATGAAATGCAATCAAATCGAAATTTGGTATACCTACATACTTACTAAAAATTACGTGTGTTGTGTAAATAAATGATTAAACTCACTTTAAAGTCGGCTAAATTGCAAAGTATTGCCCTCTGATACGTGGAGGTTCGTACGAAGTCTTGCAGCATATTTTGTTGCTGTGATAAATAACCATAAAATTGAAAATACTGCATCGCCGATGAGTCTTCAGTTCGGATCGAAAATACGGACGTGCTTTTACCGGATTTAATTTTCGTAACGGAAATGTGAAAATTGCGGCAATCTACAAATGATGGATGCAACAATTAAAAAATCATCTACGGTGTGAAATAAAACGGAGTTAATTAATCGTACCTTCCTCATTTTCAAATTTAATAAATAATGATTCGTTATCAATATGGAATACATAGCCCCTAGATGCCACTTTACAAGATTCAATATTTAGATGAATTGGAAATTCTAGCAATAATTTCTCTTCATTCCCTGGAAAATTACGCATAAAATAGATAATTACTAACATAAATAACGAACAAATTTAATTATATTCACATGAGTCATGTGAATTTTGATGGTTTGCTTGGTATCAACACTGAAACAAAGCTCAATTTATATGGATTTGAACAAAATGTGAGAATGCAGAAAAGCATGCTGATTTAATGCCGAAAGCATAACGTTCGTATATTAATAATATAACATACCACTAAATAATTTTAAGCTTAAACCTTGCGGGTCATAGTCAACTTTTAATTGAACACTATTATCGTATTTTCTTTTAAGTAAACCGTCATCATTAACAATAAAAACATCAACAGTCCAACAATTAGGCGCCATATTTTTCTTATGCACTACCGTTTGCTCTTCCATTAAAATGATGACTGACACAACGAAAAGACGCTTTTATTGTCCTTATGTTGGCAGTAAATTTAGTAACTTTACTGGTTGAACGAACTATTCGCTGAAATAAAAAAAACGGGATTAAAAACGTGCTGTTCAATTCCCCATTGCGCAGCTGCTAACCTCTACCCATTCAAATTTTAACACTAAATTATTTTATTACACTACATTTAATGCGAATGGAACGATCCCTGCATTATTATCGCTTAGGCTCTTTAGAAAAATCTACCACTTTTAATTCTTCGTCAAATTAAATTAATTCTATTCGTTAAAATTTATTATTTATACACTAAAACTATTTAGCCAATTAAAAACATGCCATTACATTCAATAATTACACTTATATAATGATTTGCAAACAATTATTGAAACTAACCTTACAATTTTGACTAAAAATCTAGTTACTGGTTTATTTAGTGCTGCATACTCCACCTGCTGTTAGAAAAGGAAAACAATCAAGTAGTAAAAGTTGCCTACGATAAATACACAAAAAAAAAGAAAATTTTCATGCAATTTCTTTACTTTGATTAAATAATTAGTAATGTACGCTATATAATTTAATTAAGCGCTTTAACAAAAAATAAATTAGATTTTAATAACAGATCATACTTGTTTACAAACTATTTCATTTCAACTTACATATATAATAATTAAATAATGATTTTTGCTATTTTAGCATTGATAAATAATCATATTACATATGAATAAATTAATTACTTTGTGGAAATCGTTGAAATGCAAGCTGCAATATTTTAATCAATACTTTTTGTGTTATTTAAAATATTGCAATATTTAGTTGATCTGCTTGGTTTTCAAAAAGTTTGCAGGAAATGTAATGTGATTAATCGTTAATAATTTATAACAATTAATAAAAAAGCAATTTAAATTGTTAGCGTCAGCACCATCTGTCGTGTGGAAATGCTTCTAAATTGTGTACTATAAGTTGCCTATAACACACTTCTACTTTTAGTTTATTTTTAAGTAAGTAATGCTGCAGATGTCACTACCAGTATCTAGCTAGCTATTAAATGCTTTTCTAGCTAGACTCGCATAGCATAGCACAAAAATGTAACACGTTCTACGATTTGATTATTACTAGGCACAATCCTAATAATCGTAATCAAATAATTGTATATGGAGTATATGAAATATGTCGCAAGAAAAAAAGAAAGTTGCTGTGGGTTTTACTCACCTGATGATGATGATGATGATATTCAATGAATCATTAAGTAAGAATCTCTTAATATGTAGAGGAAACTATCACGTAAATTCCTGATAAGCATCATCATGGGTGAGTTTACAGAAATTCAATAACGTAAACAGTTACAGAATGAATTAATTAATCAAACGAATGAGAAACGAAAAGCATGAATTGGCTGGCTTTTATGGCGCACATTAAAATGTGTTGGAATAAACAAACAAAATTGCAGCAGATTAAAATGCATTTGTTGAACAAACTGCAATGCATTTTAGTTAATATAATTAAGGAGTAGCGGGTTTTTCCTACCCTCTTTCTATGAAAAATGAATATTAAAATTACTTAAAGTGCTGGTTATTAGCACTGCAGATCACATGTTAGTCAACTTTTATATAATGATGACACATTTGTTGAAAATTTATTCATATTATCGTACATTATTACTGAAAGCATCTTGAAAGCAATCTTTCACTTTTTGAAACGATCTTAAAGTGGTATCAATTTGACTAGTTTAAAATGTTTATGCATATTAAGTAATATTCTATTTATTTTCGTTTTTTTTAGTTGTTAGGAAGATTATTATCAGTGCCGGCTTCAGACGGTAAGGAGGTGATGCATCGTGTTTGGGCCCAAAGGGCGCCGTTAAAGTTATAAACAATTTTATTAAATATAGAACACAGAGGCCCGACCATGTGGAAATTTGGGCTAATGCCCGGTAGGCCGGTGAAGTCGCCGCCGCCGCCGATCGGGCCGCTTGGAATTGCAGTATTAGCTTATACAAGATTTTCTCTTATCGAAGAGGTCCACGGAGCCATCGTCTTATATTTTATAAAAGATTTTGGACAGGCTTTGTAGTGTAACACTAGCGTAACACGTTTTCAGTAGTAATGTAAGTACGTAATACTTTATATTCGTTTGGAAAAGTCAATTTTCTTATAAACATTAAGCGATCAAGAATCAACATATCTATACTCAGATGAATCTATAACAAGATCTTACATTAATAGGTAACGCAATTTGTACGTAAATTTAGGGACATCTCTTTGCGGATTTGTAGCATAGTAGTAGATACAATTTAAATTTGTAAGTACATATATAATATTATAAAACAAATATGAGAAGAAAAGCTGTCAAATGAGAAGTTCACGTAACAATTTAATAGGAGTATCTTTTATTTCTGCGGACCGGCAAAATTTTCTTACCGAACGGAACAGGTCCGTGGGCAGGCGGTTGAGAAATCCTGATCTAGATTATGTGGTAATGCAACAGACAATTTCCACACTCAGTTTGTCGCTAATAAAATAATGTGAATTAAAAGTATAAATGCAATGTGAAGAAAAATGTAACAAAATAATAATTTCAAATATCAACACCTCTAATTATTAATTAATTTTCACAAGAAATAAGTCAGGCAAGGAGTGTGGACATAGTTAAAATTCTAACGCTAATTTATCAGATTGGGGAGACAATTTTAATCTATATCCTGGTGGCTACCATGGCTATAATAAATATTAAAATTTGTTATTGTAAATGCTAAATAAAATCACCAATATTCACCTTTTTATAATTTTGTTTTGCTTTAATATAAACTATATAAATGTGTTAATCATTTAAAAAGTTATATGTTTTTCTATGGCAGCTTGATGAATTTGCAAACAAAGAGGTCTTTAAAATATTTCTGGCATCGGGGCGCTACATGCGCTAAAGCACTATTATACTATAAACTGTTAAAGTGGCAAATAGCTGTGTCACAATAATGTAAAATGCTTAATTTTCTGTTTAGGACTCTCTAAGAACATTCCGCCTTTCTAAGGAATATGTGGATAATGAATTTGAAGGATGAAAATATTTAGAGAATTACATCGGGTGACTGATTTTATACACGATTTGGTTTCGTAAGTATTTTTTAATAATTCCATTTAAGAAATTATTTGAATTTTATTATTTAGCTAATGAGGATCAAATTTATTGACGTTACTTTTTTATGATAGTTTGAGTTTGATATAAACGTGAAACATTGGTTTTAATTACCGCGTTTTATTGCTGGCAAAATTTCATATAAAAAATCATCGGTTTCAACTAAACGAACAAATATTGATATTTCTTTTACATGTTTCATCAATTATTGGCAAAATTTACTTCATTTGTACCACTTGAACATCTCGTAATGAAGGGTGACCTTTACCATATTTTCTCAAAACATTGCCTCTTTCGCGTGGACTTTTTTACATTTTTACTAAAAACAAGTCAATGTGATAAATGTGACAATCATGATCTTTAAAATAATATACATACATAATTGATTAACAAGACGTAAGTGTATATAAATTTCTTCGACGAAAATCAAAGCAGGAAACGCATTTCCTAGAATGTACCAGTCCTTCCTCTATGGAATTATTGTATATTGTCAGATAAATATTAATTAAGCTAATTACTATTGATATTGACTGGTGCTGAAACTTAGGTATTTACTAAATTCGCATTAGTTATTGAAATTCAATGTCAGAATATCATAGCAAGTGTTAACATATTTCTTTCGAGATAAATACTAATTGGGATAATCATTTGTACTATTCGCAAGTAGTGTTAAAATTGAAATATTTACTAAATTCACACTGTTTATTGAAATTTAATAGAATTATTGAATATGCATGTTGCAACATAACTGTTGATGCAAATGTTGTCCTATTTTACCCATGTAATTTTGAAATGTTCTATAATTTTAGTTCTGACTAGTTAAATGAGAGAAGAATTAAATGTCACGAATAAAATCTGCATATTCGTGGTTGTAATAAAAAAAAACGTAGTACATATGTTATATTAATCTGCATATTGCTTTCTAAAGATTGATCTGGAATTAATTTATAATTGATTGCAATGGACATTTTGTTCCTTTAATTAATTAATTGAGATTTCTCTAAACAGAACATTTGTCCAATATGTACTTACTTAATATTACAACAAATTGTGTTATTTAAATTGTTACTGGAGTTTAGTATACGTCTGTGCTAACTAAAAGTATATAATTTGGTAGATGTGTCTTATAGTGGTCAATGATACAAGACAAACCAAAAAGAGTAGACTGTCGATTATGCGCAATGCCAAAACTTTCAGTTTACAGTACACTTTCGATTATAAGCGAACGATTTATCCGCGATATGGTTATCACCCATGTTCAATAGAATATCCAGTGTTAGTACTTACCTTCAGTATTTTATTTAGTTTTTTGGATATTATATTATGTGAGATGGATTAATATTCTTAATCCTGTCGATATTGTTTGTCATTTTAGGAGGCTTCTTTTAATCTGTTTTGATTTGTTCCCTTTGTCATATAGGTTTTCAGTTGTGTGTATTATTCGCGAATCAGCTTATACGCGATTGTTGTGCTACTTATTATCGCGCATAATCGGGATTGTATTATAATATAAAAATCCATCGTTAGGATGTTTACTATTGATTTATTTAGAATAATAGTTATAGTCCGTTTTTTGATATTTGGTACAAATGACTTTTTTCTTGTTTGGTATATAATAGAAGATGGTGCAATAAAATTCCTGCAGTATTTTACTTATATTCTTTTGGACATTATGTTATGTGAGATGGATTAATATTCTTAAGTCCTCTCAATATTATTTGCCATCTTAGAAGGCTTCTTTAAATTTGTTTTGATTAGTTCCCTTTTCCATATAAGTTTTCAGTTTTGTGTATTATTCGCGAATCAGCTTATACGCGATTGTTGTGTATTATAATATAATAATCGATTGTTAGAATGTTTACTAGTGATTTATTTAGAATTCAATACATGGCAAGTTATCGGTAACAAAGCGTTTGGTAGATTATTGCAAACTTCCTTCGTATTTCAATTAGTGAGATATCATAAAAAATCGCACAATTTCCTTTTAAGGGCGCTACATCTGCGTAGGTAGGGTGAATCCAAGTTAATTTTTCCACCCTATCATCAGAATATTATGCCTTTTTAATTTGAAATAAAATTTACGTATAAAAATAAATCAAACGTTTTATATTGTATATGGATGAATTAAATTAGTTTAAATAAATAAAATGGCATATGTGTATGAACGATATCGCATATCAATATAATAAAATCCATTATGAGTATTTGATATAAATGCGCATTTTAAAACCGATTGAAAAACGGAGATAAAATATAATATATAAAAATCGTTGTTTAGATGTTTATTTTATTGTTCCCGTTTCTTGCACAGCCAATTTTGTGTTCTTTGTTTTTAATATGCATGTTTTCATATAGGTATAGAATATAGTATACTACAATACATGTGTATAAAAGGTAGTAAAAATTTGTAAAACATACCTGCGGAAACTCCCAGACAAATCGATCACCACACAATAAGTGTTGCAATGAGTTTCTCGATTAGATTATTAATTCGATAAGAATGCTAATTGTTTTGAAGTAAAAAATGCAAATGAATTTGCATTATGGCATGGAAAACAATGGCTTGAAAATTGTTTATCGGAATAATAAAATGCGCTATTAGTATTTGTTAGAAATGTGCATTTTAAACCCACTTTGTTTCTAATTTCGTAGCAATATTTGCTAAATACATACATTTTCACAACTCGATTATTAAAAATATTTTCATTTGTTTCATTTTATTGTATTATACAAAAATCGTTAGCGTTTGTTACAAATATGTTTTTTTAAAAATTGATTTGAAAAAGCAGAAAATTGTTTATTTGTACGTTTTATTGGCAAATCAATTCAGTTTTAATTGATACCTATTTTACAGTAAAACAATTTCATCTCAAACGAGTATATATATACTATGAATAAATAATTTACGAATTAGAGTTATTTTTATCGACTATATATTAAGTTGCTGACTCATATTTACAAAGCAATAAATCAGAACCTTTTTGTATGGTAATAATTTCTTTCTTTCTTTCTTTCATTCTTTATATGTCAATTTAAACTAAACAAACATGATTCTAATACCTTGTTTAAAGCTTACATTAATTATTTATTCTTGTCGTGTAAAAATAATGTACTGACATAATACAAATATTACAATTAAAAATTATATCAGATATGAAATGTGATGTTCAATTACTGTTTATTGCATTAATGCTCTTACAATTATATAGGAGATATCAACATAACAATCGTGTTGAAGACGAAAACTGCAAAAAAACTTTATTTCATTTTTGATATTCATTTTTTGATTCTTATAAATAAAGCTAATAGTTATGAATATTTTAAATTGAAACATGCTGAAAATAGCTTTAATAAAAGCTTACTTACTTGACATATTATGCTCTACCACTTGGAGAAAGAATTAAAAGCGGCGCAGTCGTTTTGAGATCTTGACGAACTTTTTCGCTAGGGGACAATTAACGAAAGGCTCGAAAATGGTTTGTCGGTTTTAAATTGGGTGATACAAGCTTGACGGACAAAATAGGAGAAAGTCGACAATCACAAAATGAATGTCGATTTTACACCCTTATTAGAAAAAAAAGTTGAGTACAATTTTTCAATCCATTTTTAATTTTTAGGAAATTACGAATTATTTTATCAAAACAATAAGCAAAATGCAATTTTTCTTAACAAAAATATGCATTAAAATATATCGCTAAAAACTATACATTAAGCCAGAGGTTTTTAATTTTTCCGCGGAAATCAGGTTGAAGAACCCGGCATTTACCTTATAGGTAGAAAATGGATTTAATAAAAACTCACTTACTCGATATATATACGTAAAACAGGAATAGGTCGACGATCACGTAATGAATGCCGCTTTACATTCTTTCTGAAAGCCATAGAGATAATACATCGAAGGCGAGTACAATTTTCGATACGCATTTTTAATGAAAGATAAATATATTTGATGAAAAAGCGGAAGTGAAATGCTAATTTTCACAACAAAGTTGTGTACCAAATTAAAGTCTAGATAATTATGCACCCGCTTAATGGTTATAAATTAAATCAAACAGAAAATATATATAAAAGCTCACGTACTTGACATATAATTGCGCATCACCACTTGGAGAAGAGGAATGAAAAGCGGCGCACTGATTTGAAATCTCAATGAACTTTTTGGCAAAGAAATAATTAGCTAAAGGTAATGATTGTGCCCTTCAAATTGGGTGATAACAAAAGACAAAATAATTTTTTTAAATGTTTTTCTGGAAATTATAGAATTACAAAAGATACCTAGTATATGGATGGTTAATACTTAAATAAACAGACACAAAGTAGATAAGTTTTACTAAGAATTATGTCGGGGAAATGTAATTGCTAGAAATATTATACGTTCGATGAAACTAAGAATAGGTTTAATAAAATATTTCTAGTACACTTATGACAATGTATTTAAGATTGTATTTTATACAATATTTTAGAATAGTACGAATCTGAAATCAATGTATTTTCCTTTTCTGAAATTGAGCACATATGAGGACATATGCAGGTAGTCAGTAGCTGTCTTATTCCTAATACTCACTCATGAGAATGTATTTAATATTGTATTTTATGCCATATTTTAGAATATTACGAATTTGTAATCAGTATATTTCGCTTTTCTGGTATTAAGCACATGTAGGTATATTTGCAAGTAGTCCGTGGCGGTCTTAAGGGGTGGCGATCAGGGCAATCGCCGGCGGTCCCGCGCAAGAGCTCCAAAACACTTAACATATAACTGTTTACCTTCTCATGTATGTCATGACGTGACAAACTTATGGTATATTGTAAATTTAAAGATTTCAGAAATGTTAAATGTCATACTTATATCCCTACTTTCTTTCCTTCGATATTTTGGCAATTTTTCACACAATCATTAGGAAAAATAGTGATAAATAAAGGAAAAATTAAGAAAAATCCAGTAAAAAGAATACAGAATAGTCTGAAAGTAAGCCATAATTGCAGTTTTCTCTGTTAATGTTGCTTGTTTATTTATAGTTTTTCTAAATTTCTTCAGATAGAAGGGTCCCTAAACTAATAATGCCTTAGGTACTTTCAGGCTAAATCCACTTCTCAGCCCTCGCAAAGATTCGCCGCCCCGAGCCTCTCAATAGCTAGTGCCGCCACTGCAAGTAGCAACAATATGATTGAAATGATATTGTTTGAATTTTCTCGATTTTCACTAAAATACATCATCGAGCAATTGTCATAAACAACATCGTGTAAAAGCAAGCTGCACGTTATGTTTGCTTAAATTAATATTTAATATTGTAGATGCATTTTAATGCGTGTTGCATACTGCTTTTTACTTGCCCGTAGGCAAAAGAGGGTTGCTAACGGACGCCACCTTTCCCGACTTTACTTAGGAAATTGAGAAATTAAATAGTAAATGAACTTGTGCGAGTTTCAAATGCAATAATATATTTTTGTCAAAAACACTGAATTATTTCTATTATGAAAACCGACGCTGCATGTGTTTTAATTATACATACCTTAGTAAATAAATGTTAATATAATTTTGTTTTTGTTAATTGATAAATTTTATATAAAATAATGGTCGATTAGTTTTAATTTTTGTTTAACATAGTTGTGGAACGTTTATCGCACATTTTGCCATATTAAATTATCATATGATAATTTCAAGATGAGTGCAAAAATTTGAATATTTAAAAAAATAAAAGCATTTGCCTTTTCTGGCAAATTTTTAGGAAATCTGTAATAATATATTATAGCTACATTTTTCCCGGTTTTAGTTATGGAATTGAGAAATTAAATAGTAAATGAACTTGTGCGAGTTTCAAATGCAATAATATATTTTTGTCGAACTGTTTTGAAAAACACTGAATTATTTCTATTATGAAAACCAATATTGCATGTGTTTTCATCATATATACCTTAGTAAATAAATGTTAATGTATTTAATGTTTGGTGCTAAATTTTATATAAAATCATGTTCGATTAGTATTAATGTTTGCTAAACACGGTTTGCCATATTAAAATACCCTAAAGATGAATACAAAAAAAGGAATATTTTAAAAAATTCAAGCGTTGACTTTTTATAGCACAAAAGGAAATTTTGTCAAGAATTTGAAAAAATAAATATCTATTAGCTCAGTTAGATTTTAGGAAATCTGTAATAATATATAATATTATAGCTCATCTTCCCCGATTTTACTTAGGAAAATTGAAAATATAAATAGTAAATGAAGAACCTGTGCGAGTTTCAAATGCAATAATATTTCTTTGTCAAAATTGTACTTAATTAATTCTATTATAAAACCCAATACATATATTATTAATTAAGTAATTGCTAAATTTTATATAAAATAATGTTCGATTCGTTTGAATTTTTACTTGACACATTTGGCCATATTAAAAAAACCTAAAGATGAATACAAAAATTAGAATATTTTGAAGAACTGAAGCATTGGCTTTAATTTATGGCAAACAAAGAAATTTTGTAAAGATATTTAGAAAAATAAAAGTCAATTAGCTCGGTTAGATTTTAGGATATCTGAAATAATATATTATAGTTAGAGAATTTTGATTGAGCTAATAAAAAATACATAAAATAAATAGAAGTTGTTAGATAGAAACCTAAATGAATATTAAAATGATCATTATTGTTGCCAAATCTGCTGTGTGTAGTGTATGAATCGTTAAAATTTTGTTATGCTTGGGGTTAAATATTAATGAGCGAATTGCTAGATTAACTTAGATAGAGTACACTAAATTTAAATTGGTGTGTATTTGAAATGGGGTAATTGGTTTTATAAAAACAAATGGGATTTAAATACGTAGCTAATATAAATAATCAAGCAATGAAAGTGAAATGGGACGTTGGCGAATATTAACATTATTCGAGAAATTGTATTGTAACGTAGAATTTTAATAATGCATATTAAAGAGAAGTTAAGGTGTTGGATCGTGAATAGATTAAAGCTTTCGTACTTTGCTTAATTAATAAATAACAACGAACTTGCATTTATTTGCATTCTATGCATTGTTGTTGTTCGTTGTTGGTGCTGCTGCAGCAAGTTTTTGTTCAACCGAAATCTACGTCGATGTATTAATAAGCAACGAAGGGAAAGTAAATTGAGTGTTCGACGATGCTGTACAAGGTTAAGTTTTCGACTTTTCAAGATTGAAAATCAAAAATGTGCATTTTTTTACCGAACAAAATTCTATTATTCTTGCCGGCAAGCACCAATGTTTATTTTAACGATTATTTTTCAGTTTTTTTTTATCTAACCGAAAAATAATATTGTGCAATATTGAATCGAGAAACGAAAATAACATTCAAAATTTACGATCGACGTGAAACAATTAATAATAAAACATGTTGTAATACATAATAAACAATTTATGTATTTACTATAGAATAAGACAATGTAAAGATCAGTCTATATGCTAATTTTAATTAACCCATGCGTAAAATGTTATATAATTACGTGCTATTCCGTTTAATAGAAGTTTGGTGACGAATTGATAATAAAAAGATAGAAAGTATATGCAGACTTTCTTTTATGATGCAAAATTTTTGTATGCGATGAGAGAAAACACGTTTGCATTTTAAAACTTTTTCCATTTTTAATAATAAACTTGTTTAAATTGACAGTTGACATGGAATTGTATTGGAAATCTTAATTGCTTCGCTATTAGTAATTATCTAGTTTTGAACAAGCGTTTTTATATTACTTTCGTTTTCTTCTCACGTTATTAAAATTTTCAATCAGCGCAGTTCAATAAGTATCGTACAGGTATTTTAATATCGTTTATCTTCGAAGATAACGCAAATGATTTTCATAATTATATAAGCTTGTAGGAAACGGCAATTTGCGGATAAAAAAATTAGCAATTATCTACTTATTTGTAGAATAATTTTTTCTGCGAATTTATGAGCAGAAAAGCATTTAAAATTATTTTACGTTGATATCTAATCAACAAAAATGTTTATGAATTCCTCATAATGTTTGAAAGTGCAAACTATTACTTTCATCCTAATAGTGTCATTGTGAAAGAAAGCAAAATTAACAAACATTATCTGCATTAATTAGATTATCCATTACGAATTCATAAACATTCACTCAATTTAATTATAAATATTTAATATTCTTAAAGACGTTTTCGCAATAAATTCTTAAGCAAAGGTAATTAATAATAATATGAATTGCAAAATTAGAAAAACGATATGTTTATATAAAAGTATTTTAAATAGCTATGATACATAGGGGAGAGTTGGCGAAATTGGAAAAAATGATAGGATTCATGTCAGTAACTTTTTTTTTAATATTACTCAACGCATAAATTTTGCCAATTAATAAGAGCCATTTATCTAATTAATTAGCAATAAATGATATTTTACCTTTAGAAAGGATTGGGTTTACTCAGATATAAAAAATAGCTTTGAATGTATTAATAGAGATTAAAAATGTATGGGTATGTAGAATATTTTGCGATATTTGTGCAAGTTTGTTATATTGAATTTTTACGTGATTGCTCAGATTGGATTGGCTAAAAAATAAAATTTAATAATATTTTCAATGGTTGTAAAGTTAAGAGTGGGTATTCCGGATAAAAACGCCTTTGATTAGTAGTTTGCAGTATCAATATTTTAATAATTTCTGTAAAATTTCAACATGTAATTTAAATTTAGCCAATATTTAAGTTTTAGTACTGTAAAATGACTATATAAAAAGATGAATATTTATTTTAAAAGAAGAAAAAAAGAAAATGTGTATTGCTATCTGAGTGAGTTAAAAATTGATTAGCAATAAATGATATTATACCTTTAGAAAATATTGAATTTTCTCAGATATAAAATATAGTTTTGAATGTATTAATAAAGATTAAAAATGTATGATTATGTCAATTTTTTGCGATATTTGTGCAAGTTTGTCAAATTGAATTTTTATTGGATTTGTTCAAAATAAAATTTAATAATATTTTCAAATGTTACATAGCTAAAAGTGGGTGTTCTGGATAAAAACGTCTTTGATTAGTAGTTTACAGTATCAATATTTAAAAAACTTTAACCAATAATTTAAATCTAGTTTTGTTTCACATGTTTTATTTTCGCTCACTGTAGTTTCGGTATTTGCCACTTTCAAAGCGTGAATGATTAAAAATTTGCGTCCAATCTTATTTTTTAGATTAATTTTTTAGAAATTTTCAAGTTTCACCAAGAATAAATGTACAATACATAATCAAATACATACTCTACAATGATTGTACAAAAAGATGAATATTTAAAAGAAGAAGAAAAATAAAAAAATATACATATATTGTTCATCACGAGCGCCAGTATATTTTATAGTGGTCTAATCTAGGAAACGGGTGATTCAATCTGGAAAACCGGTTTCCTAGATTGGACCGATGTTGAATTCTTTTTAATCTGTATTAGATTATTTTTAAGATCAGAATTGTTTTTACATATTAGAAAACGTTCCAATAAAGCAACTCTGCTCTATGTATGTAGTAGAATATTTTAACAAGTTTAGGCAAAACGAATAGTCTTCCAAGCGAATATGAAAATATTAATAATTTGTGACGTGATTTCGCTGACCATAGTTTCGGCATTTGCCACTTTTAAGGCATATATTTATTTTAAAAAAATGTTCGAGTTTCACCACGAAAAAATGTCCACAATCAAATACGCTATTATGATTGTATAAAAAGATGAATATTTAAAAGAAGAAGAAGGAAAATAAAAAAATATGTTGTTCATCACGAGCGCCAGTATATTTTTAAGATCTGCTCTATGCATATAATACAATATTTTAATAAGTTTAGGCAAAAGGAGTAGTCTTTCATGCGAATATGAAAATATTAATAATTTGTGACGTGATTTATAGCCATTATAAAAATTTAATTACTAATGTGAAAGTCGGAGTATAAAATCTTTATGATATGAAATATGGAAAAATTTGAGATTTTTACAATAATCGCCGCTATATAAATTAAACAATGTGCAATCATTCACAAATGACAAACCTATATTTGGCAATACGCAAAAGTGACCATAAACCATGCAAATTATCCTGATGTAAACAGTTTAATTAACAGTTAATTATTTTGTTTATTAAATTTTCTATGAAATAAAAACTAAAGTATACCAATTTAATTAACTGTGCTGCAATATTAATAATAACTATAATAATTTGTTTCTAACATTAAATTTGTATAATTACATTTTGAGCATTTTGTACGTATGACGCACAAAAGTGCGATCATAAATTCTTTTACAAATTCATTTTTATTTCAAAGATAATCTATAACGAAAATGTAGCCAATGTTGTAAAAACAAACAAAAATAAAAATGGCAAAACGAGAGAAAAATTGGAGATCATCCTTTGATGTTGCTTTATTATATTAACATTCACCTGCAGCTGCTCGTTTTTTTGTTGTTGTTCATCTAAGTTGTTTAAAACTCATAATGTATCCTTTTTAATATTATTTACACACTTACTGTTTATATAAAGCCACCAAAATTAAATTATATAATATGTTGTTTTATATTAAGCGCATCTTCACATTTTCATGTAATTTCACAATGCATTTACATAGTCTAAAACACACTTCCCCGAATATATGAGTAATTTACGAAATACTAAGAAATTATCATTCGAAATATATAAAAAAATGTAAATTTCACTTAAATTTATAAATTATAAGTTTTCAACGTGATGCTTGAAATATTTATCATAGTGTTCTCTTCACTGTATTTTTTTTTCGTTCCCAGAACGGTTTCGTCAAGGTAAAACTAAAAATCAATTCGGAGGTGGCTTATAAATATGAAATCCATTTAATAATGACAAGCATATTTTACGATATATGAGGCGTTATATTAGAAAGTGGCGTACGTCCAATTTTCTCATTTCGGGTTATTTAAGGTTTGCCTTTTGCAATATTTAAAAATAACTGTAATCTATAATAAATGTATTTTGCTTTTCCGACATTTTACGTAGTATATAAAATTTGCAAGTAGTAAAAATGTCTAAAAAAATAGTTTTGCCATTAGAATGCATTCTCAGCACGTTACATTTTTATCTTAATTCTGAGATCGCACAATGTGGAGAGAGGAGAGCATGTAATGAATTGTTCGCGCTTGTTCACCCTTCAGACCATGCTTAAGAAATTAATTAGATGGACTTAGGTCACTGGCAAAGATTACTACCTACATGTATCTAGTTTTAATTTATTTTTATCAATTGCGTAAGATTATAACTTGGAATATACAGGGTAGAATAGTGAAACAGGAAATAAAATTTAGAAGAAACACACAACAATAATAATTGGCTGCATATTTCCTTAACTAATTGAAATTGTCTATTGTAAATGGTGAATTGCGAAAGTAACATGAATATAGGTTTCTTTTTTTATCATTTTTATCATAAAGATGGACATTTTTTATTTGCACTTTTTGTTCATGTGCAACGTAGAGTTTTTTTTGTCAAGTTTAGTGTAAATTTCATAAAAGTTCTGTACTTTCTTGGACCTCCTATCAATTTAGTTCATTATGTTCATGAACAAATGTGCACACTTATACTTTTGACAATTTATTAATTTATTTATATACCAATGCCAAAGTTAAATCAAGTGTATAAAATAAACGGTTGTGAATCTACTAGAAAAAATGATTTTTTAGCAACATGAACTTGTCATGAACTAGAACTTTTTGTGCTGCACTCTATAGAACTTTACGTGCAATTGAGTAAGAACATACTTAAACAATGAATTTAGTTTATGTGCAGCACAGGTTCATGACAAAAAACAAACCTTATAATTTTTAGAGTTTGCAACATTATAATTTAAAAAAATTATAAAATGCTGTTATGTAACGTTAATCAATACAAAATTTATACACTTTAGTTGAATATAAGACTACCACAAGTATGGCAAAATTACCACACTTGAGACAATTAAATTATGGTAAATATATTTATCTTTCATTCTGCATAAAATATTCGATTTATTATGGAGTATGCATCATTTAAAAATAGTCTTGTTTTTATGTGTTATTTTTTAGTATACATTTTACTTAAATACATGTTGTAGTAGTTTAATTGCTATCAATTAATTTTGGTGTATATTTTTTGTAATTTTAAGGGATTTTTATAAACTTTTTTCCACCACTCTGTAAGCAGTCACTCGATGAATTATCAGGCTTATAAATGTAAAAATCTTCCTACACCAATGTAGTCGTAAGCATTTACATATTTATATATAATATTACATGCGACAAAATAAAAGCTCGTTAAAATTTCAACGACTTTTATATCATTAACTAAATTGCTCATAGCTACATCTTTTGATAAAAAACCCAACTCGTAAACAATATAAATTGGTGAAGAAATACATTTTATCATCACCACCATCGTATATATTCAAACTATGCCTTATAATCTAATTGGCTCTTAAGAAATGCTAATAAGAATTCTTCATCCCTTAACGTATTGAGATCAAAAGATTATTACCAGACGTGCAGACAAACATGCCGAACTTTGATGAAATAGTTATACATACTTATATACTGGCTTGCTGCAAAAAAGCGATGGAATAAGGAAAATTGGCGCGCATAAATTATGCTAATTTAATGAATGAATATCATGCATGATCGTAACATGCATTAATTGAAAAATGATTGGTGCAATGAAGTAACAACATAATTGATACTTGAAATGATTTTTGATAATGTGCGCAAATTAATCATCTTAACTTATATAATAACAATCAATTGTAATTTACACCTAACGCTCATCATTTAAATGTTAATATAATAGTCATGCGAAGACAATTACTTTCATATAATTAATTTCTAATGATAATAATCGCAATTATCAGCTATCAATAGCTTCGCAGTTAAATGTAATTTGCTTCAATTGGCGCGTTTGGAAAAAAGAAACTAGCAAAAGATGCTCGTTTCGGAAAAAAAATGTTATCATCAGAAAGTTTAGAAACTGTAATGATCATTGATTGATTATTTATTGAATGTACAATATATAGTACATTTGTTTAATCAAATAAATGCATTTGCAACAAAATATGGGAGAGTGGGGGAATCCCGCACCCCTAAAAATAATTGCTTATTGTTCTTAAATAACAAATAACAAATATATTGCAACTAATATTTTAAATTAATGTAATTTATTATTAAAGAATCAAAAACGGAACAAGAATCATGAAGAGGTATTGACGAAACTGGTAGGGTAATTGCGCTCTAACAAGCAAAATAGGTAAACAATCTACTTATTGTAAACTCGTCGTTTAATATACAAAAATCACATCTGTAATTATCAGGAATGTCCTGTAAACTGCATTTCATATGAACCATCCCAAACATAATTCATCATTCGTGGCCTTTTCCTAATTCAGGACAAATTAAGCTAGGAGCGTCATTACCCCGTTGGACAAATTTTATTTCAAATAGATGTGAAGGGCAATCTGGTGCAAATTATATCTTAAAATATTGAGCAATGCACAGCGGAATTCCTTATTGTATATATAGTATCAAATAATTTTTATGTGCATTTTAGTTACAACAGAAAACATGAAGACTGCTAATTTATTTGTTGAGGAACTATCGTCTTTTACAGTATGTTAGCTTACAATGCGTTTTTCTGATCTCTACATTTAATCATTTTTGAGATAGACCAGGTTGCGGTATTACCCGGCGGTCGCCATTACCCAACTTTCCTCTACAATGCACATTATTTCTTTATTAATTAATTATTAATGTGTTGAATGTGCGTGTGCAAGTATTTAGAATATGTTGTCTTGTTTCAACGAAATAATTCGTTCCCATAAATAATTTTTGAAGAATGATTTCAAAGAATTCGAAATGTGTTACTAAACTAATAGTTTATATAAAACATAATTTTTATAGTGTTTATGTGTGTACATATATAATTCCATCTATGTACGTCTACGTACAATAAGAAAGGAGAGATAACCTTAAGTTCTTCAACCTCCACCAGTGTTTATGTTTCAACACCACTCGTTGCGCAACGCAAAGGAAGAAGCAATAATTACATAACAATCTTTATGTATTATTACCATTACAATCATTAACCTAATCGCTAATAATATAGATACGATAGATAAAAATATTTTTGATATAGATTGTGCAAAATCATTTACCTAAATATTCTTTAAAAGATGCGTTGCTTGGCCAATGTCGATTTCGTACTTACGTGCACATCGAAATGATTGCATTGCAATTAGAGAAATAAAAATTACAATACAATTGAATACATTCGAGAACAAGGTCAATCGCTCTTTTATGGTTTATCAATTTGGTAAAAAATTCATTAAATTCAGTTTGTGCGCTTTTTCTGGCGCATAATTTAGCAGCATGCCTTTTTTATTCTTATCACGTTGGCTGTTTTTCAAAGCATTTAATTAAAAAAGAAAATAATTTAGAATAGCAATTTTTGTGAGAATAATTTTAGTGAAATTGTAAACATTTATTCCCCGCGATCATTAAATGTTATTTTATTTTATTTTAAGATGGTGTAATTATAAAATAATAAACATGCTGTTTTTATTTTGCTGGCAAAATGCTAAAATGACAATCGTTTGTTAGTGGCGATTAACATATAGAATGTTTTTGTCTTCAAGTGGTGAAAAGTTTGGATTAGAGCATGGATTTTAAATGTAATTAAATTAATGTTTAGTGGACAGTAATTTACTCATCGCCACCCAACTTAATTAAAAACAAATTTGTCAGCAATTTTAACGCAATTACAAATGTGCAGGTTGTTTTCCATAAATTTTTCTATTTTAAATCTTTGTTATTAACAAATTATAATCATTATTTCCATGTTAACTATTACTGGAAGCATGCACAACTTGAGCTCAGGATTTAAACACTAATTTTATACATATATATAGAAATAAAATGAGTAAATTTATGGAAATTGCTTATTTCATCAAACAAATTTTCCTTTTTACCATATATAATATAATTTATTAACTTGTTAATCTAACGTTTCCCAAACATTCCATAGCCACAATAAATAAACAGAAACGTAACGAAATTACAACTTTTTCCATTCATGCATCATTTCATTATTATTAGCTAACATTTATCTAATTAACAATATTAATAAATAACGTTTTAAGCCATCATTTGCTTGATAAACTCGCAGCGCTTACAAAATAATTTAAATAATACTCGCAGATTTTACTTCGCCGTGCACTTAATTTAAATCTTAGTCATATTTCAGATGCAAGCTCTGAATTACATATGTAATTTTGCAACAGCAGATCTTGTTAGATACATTAATATTTTTAATAAAATTATCTTGTGTTGCCCAATTGTTTAAAGTAACGTTTTGTATTTTAAATCATTTACGCGGTTTGCAATAGATGTAATAATGATGATCATTTTACAATTGTGAAATAATTAGATAATATTACAAATTTGCGTATCCTAATTTTTGTATTAAAACAAAAGCAGTTAAGAGATCTCAAGTTTAAAGCAATTATCACTTTAATAAGATTTGAATGATGCAAGTATAATTTCTTAGATTATTATTAATAACAACTATTTATTAGAGAAAAGTTGCTTTATTTGGTCTATCTCCTAGGAAAAGTTTAAGGAAATTTTGTTTTTAGTAAATTTTATTAATTAACAATTAACTATTTTTTAATATAGAAGATAATTGGTATATTTGGATCGTTTCCTAGATTGAATTATTACCATATCTGCGTCACTAGCAGACATATTAATCAACATTCGAAGGGTTTGTTAGTTACCTTTGAAGCAACGACTGCTCAATTGTAAAATATGTACAACTAACTATAATTATCTTATAATGTATCCCAATCTTACGACCTTTACCTAGGATTATTAAAAACGCGTCGCACTTAAATGTAATCGTAACATACGCTGATCAAAGAAAGAATTTGTGAAACATCTAATTTCTCAAAATATTTAGATATGTTGTTTTTCATATGTTCTTTATTATATATAAAATAAGTTTGTCTAACAAATAAAACTGCTCAAACCTAAAACCTAGAAGATGTATTTGTCAAATTATATTTTTGTTGGTTATTTTGTATTTATGTGTTTTTTCACATAGAACTGGTAAAAAGTAGAATTTTAAGGAAAGACATTGTCTTGGTAGAATATTAGTTAATATTGTCATCTATATTGCAATATAGAGATTGAAATGCTAATAAATGATAATTCCAAGTTCATCTTAGAGATGCATCGACGTTGATTTCCTTTAAAAATTTTCATTGTTTTAAAAAATAGTGAATTATATGAGAGTCATTCTTTGCACTGTTAGGTGGTTCAAATAAGACAAACTTGTCTATAATTCTTTTCACCCGTTAAATAAGTGTTATGTTAAATAAAAAAATATATGAAGAGGTTATTGTTAAATTGTGATAATTTTCGCTATTTCATAATTTTCAATTAAAACTTCCATACTGATTTACTTGAAACTAGCATTTGCGGCATATCACTGTTTAACAATAGGCCCTTCATATATAATTTGATGCAAATATCTCAGTTGCAAAACCAATCGGTGACAATAGGAGCATCAATAGTAATTACTATAATAAATATTTATCAAACTAAAACACAAATCAGCATATTCTCTATGAAATATAAATACCACAGTCTGACCAACAAAATAGTGGTCCATCCTAAGACTGTATTGATGTAAAATAACATAATATTCTTATCGTTTTAATTAGAAAATTTATACGAACTAATATATTGAAAAATATTTAAGTGGACCAACTAAAGCAACGCCCATTTAAATAATTTCAAATAATGATAATATAAAGTGTTGTGTCAACTAAGAATAAAAAAACTGCATAACTTGTTGTATTTTATGTTAAATAATAAAATATATTTCACTCGGTGTTGTATTATTTATAAGCCATATAGATTATTTTTATTAAATCGTTAGATGAGAATCAGAATAAATTAGTTAAAATTTATGTACGCGTATGTGTACTTTAATCGTCTAGTTAATTGTATTCATTATAAGTTTCTAGATAAAAAATAATACAATATCTAGGGCACAAAGGATAATTTATTAGTGGAAAAATAAAATATCAATTAATAATAAAAATTGACGTACAATAAATTATCGACTGATTAAAATCTAATTGCTTTGTTTATAAACACAATTACATAATTTAATAAATTGTAATATTCGTTCGTTGTAGTATTCGGGTTTATGCCAGTAATTTGTTTAGATGAACGAACGACGAGTGACTGTCACTGATTGATTCTAGTTTTATTTTTTCCATACATTTATTTAATATTTCACTTAGAAATGAATTTATTCACTTCAAGTGAGGAATTGAAAATGTAAATCAAACTTTTATTTATCCATTTATTTATGTTGAACGAAGATTTGGTTATATATTTATGCAACTCGAAATGCTCAAAAATAAAATTAGCCTTATTTGTTTTTGTTTATTTAAATTCATGTTTCTATTATATTCGAATGTACGCAAAACATAGATTTTTTATTGTGTGTGCAATGTTGGAATTACTAGTAATACAATAGATTGTTCAACTCAATGAATAAATCTTAATGTATTATTATCCGAGGATGAAATATGCATGACAAATTAATCGATACGAAAATTTGACAAGAAAAACTGTGCAGAGTGCAGGTGTATTCGAACAAAAAAGGATAAATTATTTAATCCATTTTGATGAGTAAAATTTTAAATTAAAACAAGAAGCTATTCCTATTATTTATTTACAACAAATAGGCTTTTTTCATCATGCAAATTTGCCAACGTTTATTTCGTTTTCTTTATTAAATAATGCAAATTCATTTACTTGAAAATTGAAACATTTATATTCATACACTGGTTAATAGTTGAATGAAAAAATCTCTCTTCATATTTTTTTCTCTACGAAAACTAATTAAGAAAGATTTTTTAAACTGAATACAAATTACATCCATTCCTTTATTTACATTAAATTTACTTATCAAAAATCTATTTAATATAGTTACAATAAAGATTGAGAAGATTCATGACTAATTAACGTTTCAAACTTATTAATTTATATAAATGATTAAAGAACAAAGAAGAAAACATTTGTAGTTGCTATAAAATTTTCAAACATTATTATTCATAACGTCACATCATATTTATTAAAACCGTGTGCCAGCAAATCAGCAAATAACACAATATAAACCGAATAAAAGCAAATACACTCAAGGCTTTTATTAGATGAATTTGAAACAACGCGGTTGGCGATTCCGTTTCTTAAATTTTAACCTAGCGTTAGGATTTGTATCAATGCTTGTCAATATACGGTAAACTAATATAAGTATATTATATTATATATTAAAACAGTTTTTGCAGCAAAACATATTTGGGGATATTGTTAACGAGTCAATTTGAATCAAATTATCAAATTGTAGAATTTAGACGCATAATGTGAACGAACGACTTCTTAAGTGCATAAAATTGAATAAAATCGAAAGTAAAATAAAGTAAACAGATAATAAAAAACAGTTATAATTTTTTAATAAATTCGTCTTATTTACTTTTTAATAATAATAATAATCATAATAATAAAAGTTTATTTACATAATTTAAATTTTTTGAATTTTTGATTTTTTTTTAAATGATTCAAATAATTTTCTCAATAATATTGCCTATATTGTTAACAGAGTTTTCTTAAAAGCGAATAAAAGTGTAATTGCTGGTCAATACACATACTTGGATACATTGTTAACGAGAGAATTTGAATTAAATTTGTCAATTTGTTCATGCACAATGGGTCTAATGCATCAAATTAAAGAATTTTGATGCATAGTGACAACGAACAACTTCCTAAGCGCATAAAATAGAATAAAATCGAAAGTAAAACAAAGTTAACAAATCTAATAATAAAAAATTATGATAATTTCTTATTTATTTTTTATAATAATAATAATTTATATGGTTTTATAAAAAAAATGGCAGTTTGTTTTTCTTTCGCTTTTTTTTAAAATGATTTCAAATATATTCTCAATAATATTGCATATATTGTTTACATAGTTTTCTTAAAAGAGAATAAAAGGCTTAGGTGTATGTGTATTTTACATTTACCTTCTTGTAAAAACAAAACTCTGTAATTAAAATATAGTGTAAATCGAGAGTTAAAGGTACATATTTGTAGAGTCAATGTGTAAATTATGAAAGAAACGATTATTGCGCAACTGTTAAAATCCATTTCAATGAAATTTATAGTTTTCTAGAACGTTAACTTTTATTTGTCTAAATTGAAAACTTACATTGCATCTAATTTGTAATTAAAAGTTTGCTGTAATTTGGTGAATATAAATTCAACCAATTATTTTCTATTAAAGCACTTTTTGTTGTTGACGATGATGATTAAAGTAGAGAATAGAATGAAATCGAATATTACAAAATAATATAATAATGGTAAATAATTTTCGTGTAATTAAGCTTATATGCTTTTAACGCTTTATTGTGGCTGCATTAAATAAGATCAATTTACAACTAAAATTACATTGATAAGAATCACAATATTGGATAATATAATTGAATAGGTTAGAATAGCTTATTATAAGTTCAAGTACCTCCTAATAATTCAACGTGAATTCAACTTTTATAAACTATTATTTCAACTTAAACATTCGGGCAACTTCATTTCATGATTTATAATTTTCGACGTTATATTTTTAATCAAGCATCGTGCAAGCAATAAAAAATTATTAATGTTAATTTAAATAAGTTTCATTAAAATGATTTATAAAACCGATATTGTTATATTGTTATTATCGTTAATTACATTTTTTCTTTGTAATGATTTCGTGCTTCAAATTTAACCCGTTTTAGATATTTATACACAATAAGAATGAACAAAAAATTTTTATTAAAAAAAAACACCACAACAACGATCACTGTTAGTTAGTTTAATTGTGAAATATGATTGGCATTCTACTATCAAATTAATTTTACTTCTGTATTACTTTTCACCTGTCTGTAAATTATGAATTACGGCAATAATGTCTGGTATTTAATGGAGAAATTTTATAATTGATTCGCAATCAAAGCAAACATAATTATAATCTTGTATAATAGCGCGAAATCGTGTTGATGTATCATTTAAGCTAAAAATGTATTCAATTAACATTTTTCAATTAATGAGCGGAATGAAGAACATTTGTGTGAAATATTTTTTTTTCTTTTTTGATTTATAATTCGTCGGAGGCCGTATTATTTTATTATTATTGTTATTTCTTTGATAAAATTTATAAAAGCGAGCCAAGATGTTTTAATAACTTTACTAATTATAATCATACTTTTCTCCCCTTTTTACTAAAACTGCGACAAATGTTTGATAAGTCTTACACAGTCAACTTAAATTGTATAATTGAGCGTTCGCTGAAAATTGGCCAGAATATAATGATCAATAAACGTCGAAAAGTTTTAATAGAAAATGGAATGTTTATCAATTCAGATTGCCTAAATAATTATTTAATAGAAAATGTAGAAATTTAAACGTGTTAATTATCGCAGATATTTTTCAAATGATTATAAGAAAATGTATTATTGTTTACTTTGACGGTTCTTGATAATATTCTTCTCCTCCTCCTCCTCGTCTAACAAGAAGAGCAGGACATTGCAAAGTAAACACCATAAAACGTGCTTGAATTCCAAACTTATAAGCTGCAAAAATATTTACTTATTTCACTCTTATCACACACACAGAGAAAACTTTTTTCATTATTAAATACAATTTCGAATTAATCATTATAAATAAATAAAAAAAAACTAAACAGATGTTTAACTTTATATCCAATTAGTTTAGTTTTTGGAAAAATTGCATCAACACTTATATTAGGTAATAATTTAATTTTATATTAGTACAATTAATGCCTCTAAATGTGTACACATATAAAAAAAATTCTAGACAGGCGAGTTTTTATAAAACGTGATTTTTTAATTGATAAAATGTGTAGGATGTGAAGAAGTTGAGCAATTCATTTAACTTTTAAATTTTCAACGATTATTATTTCGATTTTATTGTATTTAACATATTTAGAATATTATTTATTGGTTTCCACAAATATAAACACTACCATTTGATATTTATTAAATTAACCAACTACTTTTAAATATTAAACTTGGAGTTATTTCTATTTAATTTGACATTACGCATATTCTAATGATGCATATTTAATTTTTATTGCTCATTAAGCATATTTTTGATACGGATTTCAAATGAACACGACGCTCGTCTTGCATGAATATCAAATAACATGAAATGATAGACATTTATTGCTCAAAGGATTAACCATATTAGATGACATTATGTACACTAAGTACTAATTATAGACAAACACACACACTCACACCATTCTAAGCGTTTTTTTTTTGATTATTATATTTATGTAAATATGAATTAATCTATTGCATATTTATTTATTTATAAAGAATATTATTGCCCTTGGCTGTTGATTTCATCTGACAATGGTATTGTGCAAATATGGAAATACCATAAAAATTAGAAACTGAGTTTTTCGCATTATTAAGTTTGTGCTCATTTTGTACGGAAAATTGTATATAATATAAAAATTATTTATCAGCCATAAATTATTTAAGAGTTAACTTTTCTTCACACTTTCTTTGAATATTCGGTAGTAAAACTATTTGCACATCTAGGAATATATAAACATTACGGGAATCTGTTTATTGATCGTAACGGCAATGTACACATATATTTTTCAGACTTTTTAGAAAATCATTAATTCTCATTAAAAGTTGATACAATGTTGTGATTGTTGCAATAACAAGAAATACTAATGAATAATATTGCAAATTTCAACATGAACGCATTTTTATTTTCCATTAATATTGATATAAATGTAATAACTTTTTAGCAAATAAATATTATTAATTAATAATCAAGGGAGAGAGTACACACGTTTTTTTGTACGTTAAAATATTCATTGTTTTGAATTTATGTGTGTCATTTGCACATTTTCATTTGACTAATTTAAATATTAAAAACACAATTCATACAAAACAATTGAAACGCGTTTTTTGAAGCCTAGCCACAAGCAATGAAAGTTTTTTTTTTTATTTTTAAATAATATAAATTAATAATCACTCAAATAAAGATGATTATGTGCTCATATTTATTAAACAAAACAGTATTAAGCACTTTTTTTCATTATGTTATAAATTGTCTATACATAAAGATATATAATTTAAAAAGTTTTAATAGGTAATAATTTGTGAAATTATGTCTTTGTTGCCTATCAAAATCTCTATCATTACAAAATTGATTCGCTTATTGTGTTTCTTGTAATCGTTTTCACTATAATTATTTATTTAACGATATTGTATAAAATGGTACATACTTTTTTAACACATATAAAAATAATAAAACTATTCAACGATTCAAATTTTAACAAATCTTTTTTTGTGATTGACGGTAGTGTAATGATCAGTAGCTAAAGTCTTGTCAGCAATCAAGAGAACACTTAAGTATTTAAGTCTAATGCTTTAAATCTTTGCAATTGTCGATAATTAGAAGGAGCTTCTGGCGCTTCGATTAGAAACGTTTTGCATGTTTTCTCAACAACGACTAGTTACTAAAGCCTTGATATAACATATAGAAAATAATCTTTCATTTCATTATTAGATAGAGCAACACTTTTGGAATTTTTCCAAATATTCGAATGAATAATTAAATTTTTAAGCGCATTTATCAGGTTGGTGCATAATTAGTGCGGCTTTTTTCGCGCCATTGTTTTCTTATAAAAATTGGCATTTTACTCATAATTTTTTCATAAAAGTAATTTTATATTCGCCATATTATGCTCTACCATATTAAGAAAGGTTCGAAGGCGGCAGAGTCATTTCGCGATCTCGACGAACTTTTCGGCGAGGGAACAAAGTCAAGTTTAAAACGGACGACACAAATCTTGCAGATGAGGAAGAAAGAGTTTGGCCATTGGATTTCGACGACCAGACACACCTTTCTCAAAGTAGTGGAGCATAATATGGCGAAAATGAAGATCATTTTCGGTACCCATTTTTAATCCTGAAAGAGAATAGATTACTTTTATGAAAAAATAATTAACAAAACGCCAATTTTTATAAGAAAACACTGGCGCGAAAAAAAAGCCGCAATAATTATGCACCAACCTAATAAAATGTTGTTTTATACCTTGAAATTTCTGAATTAAGACTAAGATTTCGAATTATTAAATAGTTAAGTTAAAATCTCAATCAACGTTTTGTTTTGATTGACATTTGACTAATTTAAAATAAGATTTTTTTGTCTAATTATAATAATAATATAGTTTTAATTCAATAATTTTATATATAAGGTATTAATAAATCTATTTTTAATTGGTTCTAAATTGGAATCAAAGTTATTTGCTTCTAATTAATCATTATTAATATACGGTAAGCTTGTTTCTAATAGGAAATTAAGCATACGCATTCTCTAATATATTTAATACGCCTCAAATTATTTAGAAAATATTTCTTATACAATTTCTCTAATTCAACAATAATTTCGTTTCAATTGATATAATAAGTAATAATCAGCGATTCAACTCGCGAGAACAATAAGATTATTAAAGATAAATAAAATCCTAGCAATTGTTATTATCTTCCAGTTAATTGAATTATTTAACATTGCTATTTGCATATTTATAGTAACTATAAATTTTATTGACTTCCCCTTTCTCTAATTACAGTAATTACGAAACTAGATTGGTAATAATATTAATGCTAACTTAGATATTTTATGGGAACTAAAAATATTTTATTCGTATTGTGATCTTTACAAAAGGAAGAGGTGAATTTTACATCGAGTTGGATTAAATGAATTCAAATGTTATTATTATATATTTTCTCTCTTTTACATTGTTTTTTTTTTGTTTTTCTTAAACAACATGTTATTAAAAACATGCTTTACAATTATTTAACAAAAGATTAATAATAATAATTAAACAAAGTTGTAAAAAAGCATTAGCAACAAATAGATGCTATTTACATTATGGTTTATTATTTTAAATTTCCATCTGTGCTCAGGTTTTCGCTCCGAGCATATTTACTTACTTTGGAAAATAAAAATAATTTAATAGATTTCATTCTTTAATATAAAATTCCATCTTTCTGCTGCTCAATTAACTATTTAAGTAAGTACTTTGTGTTTTTAATGCGAAACAGATTTTCATTTCGTTGTGAATTTTAATTAGTTTAAAAGCAAATAAATTTGCTTTTGTTAATTAGTCAGCTGATCTGATTGTAACAACAAACAAATTCATCACAAAGTTAATTACTTTTTTGTGGTATATATAATTAAATATCTAAAAAAACATATTTTCTTCGAAAAGAAAAAAGTGTACATTGTTTTTCATTACGCTATCATAAATTATCGATTGCTTAATTTTTATAAATCTCCCAACAAAGAAAAGCAAAATTCCCGTTTCATTAATGATAAAAGAATGATTATTAATCATATTTTTTGTTGTTTTTCATGCATTGATAAAATTCATCTACCTTTTATCATTATAATTTATTTTTTGTTTAGAAAGTTAATTGATTTTTTTTTTCGAAAAAAATATATAAAGCCTGTAATATATATTGTAGATCGATTCAAAACTGTTTGCTTCGTTGATATGGTCTTTTACAAAATTCAATTTTTTATATAAGCAACAACGAATTTAATTATATTCTAAGGTAGGCTTGACGCAAATGCCAACGCTTGTTAAATTAAAGATTAAAATACAAAGGTTTTATCAATTTTCGTATTATCAAATTTTAGTCAAAATGTTTGTTTTACTTTATTCGCATTATGAATTAATTATAAGTAAATAAGAAATAATTGATGCATTATCGATTTTACCTAGTAAACATACGTGTAGTTATAGCCATGCAGGTAATAATGTTAATATTAAAATAGCTTATATTACATGTTGTTAGAAGATGGGTAATTCTCACTATACCTTTATATATCAATTAACAATATAATCAGCTATTATCCTCGTAATTATCACCTGCTATTTAGGAAAAAAATACAAACACAATGGTTTATTTTAGGTATGTACTTACTTAATTGACGACCCTACTGTACGAACTTGGTGAAAGTATCAGATAGAATTAATAATTCAGAAAAACTTGTTGATTTGATTGACATCAATCGTGCGAGAAGTTCTTCTAAATTATCAATTATCAAACTTTATTTTTACGTCAATAACAAACAAATTACTATTAATTAAATACAGTCGCGTTGAAACTGCTTTTAATTTTTTCTGCCTACTTCTATTTCATTTAAATGATGTATCTTTTCAAATGGCGGCAAAAAAGATTTTTAATTTAAGAAGAAAAAAATGTTAAATAAGCATGACATAATATTAGTGCGCTTCAAACGAGAAACAATAATTTGATTTTGTATAAAAAAATTAATATATTTCATGAAAAAATATAACAACGTTCATTGCGTAATTTCGAAATAAATTGTTTTTAGAGATTAAAAAGTAGTAACAATGTTACAAAATATATATAACATTGATCTTTAATTTTATAGTTCATTAACTTTTATATAATGCACAATATTACACTATACAACTTTCTCATTATGAGAAGACGGAGGTTAAAGAATCGTCAATATTTACATAAAAAAGTAATTAATAAATGTTAATTGCATTACAAACCATTTGGAAGAATAAAATATCGTATATGAAATGCTCCAGCTAGACATCATTCAACTTTCTATAAAAATATTTCACATCTCACATGTATTTGTCATTAAAATAAATGCATTGACCAATTTGGTTTTTCAATGCATGATAAAATTTGTTATGCAATTTGGTTAAATTATCATACATACACATTGCTCACTCTTACCGAATGCACACACTAACAAAAATAATACAATTCATATTTCTAATTGTTGTTAAATGTCATTAATATTACAACCTATTGAACTAAACCACAAAAATGATTGTAATGTATAATGAAAGTTTATGTATGTATGTATAGGTATAATTATTGTTGAATTCTTTTAGAAATAATAAATAATAGCATTATGTAAATAATGCAATTAATAATTTTACTATGTATTTGAATATGTTGAGAGAATAAAAAAGAGGTTATAAGAGGTATGTAGATATCTTCGAATCATAGTTTTGGTTTGGATAAGCACAACGATTGTATAATTGTAAAAAAAATCTACCTGTTTTAATACGTACATAATGTGAGTCGCATAATCATGATGCTGACACGAAAGGAGTACGAATCCGGAGTCAGTAAACAACTTCGATGTGTAGAAATAGTGGAGAAAGCGGGTCCTTGAAACAGCAACTAAGCTGAACTTGACTCTGAACTCTACATTCCAACCGACAGGTGTGGGTCGCATCACATTTCTGCATCAGTTCACTTCAAATAATACAAAAAAAATCCAACGTAAACATGATGAATATATTTCCTTCTAAATAAGTTCTAACATATCATCATCAAATTGTTCTTCTTTTATTTACTACTACCTTTTACAACCTTGTCCATTAAGGAAATAAAAAAAGTTTTAAACTACTCTTGACATCTCCGTATGGTTTAACTGGAAATAAACGTCCAATATTTATTACCGGCCTTTTGACTAAATTGATAATATTTTATGTTTTATAGTTATTTTAACAATCGTTTACACTTCAATATCTAATTTAAAGAGGTTCGACATTGAAAATAATTATCAAGATTTAAAAATAGTGCATTTTAATTCACAATAAAAACGTCCAATTTCTACTTCTCACAATAATTTATGCTTCAATCTATAATGCATTAGAATAAAGTATAAATAAGTATTGTATTATTCCTGCTAATTTATTATAATAAATAACCTTTTACCAAAAAATATTCCTTAACTCAAATGATTGCTTTATCGTTTATATGTTTTTAGTAAGTAATTTCGTTTTTAACTTATTAAAACACAATTATTTGTTACCATTTACCTGAAATTTTAACAATCGTTTACACTTCAATATCCAATTTAAAGAGGTTCGACATTGAAAATAATTATCAAGATTTAAAAATAGTGCATTTTAATTCACAATAAAAACGTCCAATTTCTACTCTTCACAATAATTTATGCTTCAATCTATAATGTATTAGAATAAAGTATAAGTAAGTATTGTATTATTCCTGCTAATTTAATAAATAACCTTTTATCAAAAAATGATTGCTTTACCGTTTATACGTTTTAAGTAAGTAATTAAATAAAAAATTCGTTTTTAACTTATTATTAAAACACAATTATTTGTTAGCATTTACCTAAAATAATGTTTTAATAAATATTATTTATTATAAAATTGCTTTATTATTTTTTGTGAGCGTTATGGTAAAAAATCGACGATTAAACGTTTCTTCCTATGTAATTAAAATGCGTCTTGATTTCTTTTTGACAATTATTTTAAGATTAGATTTTGCAAAAAGGTGTAGCCTTTTATAAAATGGCAATTAGAATGTTAAAAACCGGCGAAATTAATGACTTAAATTTCACTTTAAAATAAAAAACAAATTGTTGAATAACATTATGCATTTGAATAAAATACATATGTTTAATCAGTAAGTACAGATACAGAGATTTTAATTATATATATAAATGTAAATATGACAAATTATAAATAGATGTAAATTAGCAAAAATATTATGTAGCATTAGAATAATATATTTAATTAATAGTATAAACAAAATTTTAATGAAGGTGCACAACTCGAAAATAAATCATTAAAATGCATTTGTTTTTTATTTCTGATTACGTAGATGCATAATTCAAAGAGAGAAAAAAAGTAGATTTAATTTTTCATATGTGTAAATAATAAATCATCATATATAAAATATCTTTAATAAATTATTCGTTTGTTGCCTTAAAAAAAAGAAAGTTGCCAAACCAGCTTTATTGCATCTATTATCATAGACAATTAGTAAGAGTAATAACTGGGTTCTTCTTCATTACAAGTCACTCATTTTTATTTAGTGGCGAATCTCATCCAAATTAGATGATATTAAAAGAGATTGAGAATGAATTTATGTAACAAGTACATACCAGAATTGATGAACCGAAACGAAACGATACAAAATTATATGGTAGGAGATAAAAAATTAGTAGACGTTACTAGAATATGTCGATCAAGTAAGTAAAAAAGAAATGGAATGAGAAATAACAACAAATCCGACATTAAAAACTTTAGTTTTAGTTAATTACATAACTATGCGATAAATTACGTTATGGAAAATATATATATTTTTAATTTATAATTGCATTTACACATAATAATGTATTTTTATTCTTTTTCTGTTGGTGCTGCTGCTTCTTCTTCATTTTGGAAACTCGCTTTTTTGATTTGTGGAGGAAATGAAAGTTTAAGTTGAGGAGAAAATTTTTGGGTTATTACTCTTCAAGAATCTTGATTTTAGATGTGATTTATGTATAAAATGAGTAATGAAATTGTTGGTTTTTTATTATCGTTGAATAAGTTTTAATAAATTTTTATTTTATTCATTTTTATATTAATGAAAATTGGTGTTAAAATTGTGATTTAGTTTGGTAGTGATTTGTTGAAGTGAAATTACGATCCAATTATATCTTAAGCATAGCATGCTTCAGGTTCATATTCCGGCATTCTTAAGATGGTGTAAAGCAACTTTTCGAGATGATCAGTGAAGAAAGCCGTGCCCTTGAGGGGAATTCCTCAAGTCTGGTCTGATCGGAGAAAGTAATGTATGCCACCACGCGTTTAAAATCATTCTGCTGTCACGTATTAACTTCGAACTCATTGGAAATTTTATATGTTTCTAAAATAAATATTATCCATGAGTGAAATCAATTACTTGATCAAACATACGCGAACAAAAGCGAACCACAAATATTTTTTACCTTTTCAACGTAAGGACTCAAATACAATTTCTATTTTTCTTGAGGTACTTACTTACCTTTATATACTTTTACATATATGTATGTACTTGTATGTAAATAGTTATTACGTATGACCTTTAACAAAATATGCTCGTATTTATTATAAAATTGAAAAACCTACACAAAATAATATACATTTAATATACATTTAATAGATAATGCTAATTAATTATTCCAATAATTTCAACTTTTAAACATTTTTGTAATTAAACTTCCAATAAATTTTAATGCGGCATTGTTTATTTTTAATATACATTTAGAGACTATAATTTCAATATTGTTGTTGAACATAATAGTGACACGTTTCTCCTTACAGTTTTTCATTTTAAAATGTGACTCAGAATCAATTCATGTGATATCATCAAACAATTGTGATTAATATTAATATGAGCGCTATATTAGTTATTAAAATTAGAAATTGTTACATATTTATTTTCACATATGATGCAAGAAATTATGCGTCATGCGGCGGCCAATTTCACTTATAAGATCATCAAAATTCTAAGGAAATATGAAAAAAGTAAAAGTACTTGTACTTTTGTATGTATTGTAATATGTAAGTACAATATAATAAAATATACGTACGCCTCCTTTGTCATTATTCTTTTAAAATCATATTAATTAATAATTTGTGCTACGCTAAAACAATACTATTGTTTAAAGAATCTAATTGAAAATTGCGTACTTGGAGATAAAATTTCAGTTTGCATAATTATTTAGCTTTTATCATGCTATCAGGTTGAAGTTTATTATTGTATTTCATTTTCTAGTGTGCAAAACAACAAATAAGAAAGCAACCTAAATAGCACCTTTAGCTTTTATAATAAAAAGGAAATTTAATCAATATATAAATTAATTTTTTATAACTTAAATTAAATTTAAATAAAACATAATGAAATTTGGGTTATTTCAAATATCAAACAATCGTAAACGCTAATGGGTAGACAAATTAATGTTATTTAAATTATGCAAAATTCACTTCCTCTACACTTGTTCGATACGAAAATAACTAGTTTGATCGGATATTAATTCGAAATTAATTTTGTTTTCGAATAAGATGCCATCTATTTATTTATACGAGCGCGTAGAATAGAATGTAGTATAGTAGAAGAAGGTATTCTTGCTGGGGAAGCCTCTGCGTATAAATTGAACTTCAATTTATGCATTATTTTAAAAATTGAAATATGAGCTCACAAAGCCTATCAGAATTGAAAATTTTGATTCAAAGTATATTGTATTGTAACTTTCAAAAGAATATTCTATGAGATGTGTATGAAAAACATTCTACTTTTCGGACATATTTTTTTTTGCCTAACAAAAAAGATAATATTTCATTTTAATATTTATTATTTCATTATTATTATTATTATTACTTATTATGGTGTAGGTTTAAGTTTAAACGTAAATAATTCATCTTTAATACGCACCACCTTTCTTTGCTTAGCTTTTAATGATATGTTACTTGAAAAAGATCCTATTAGAAAAAGTAAACAAATTTCTAATAATTATGCCATAAAACAAAGTGGATCTTTACTAAATAAGAGGACGAAATAAAAGTGAAATTAGATATTATGTATGTTAAGGCGAGGTAAATTCGTAATTTTAAAAAACAGAAAAATTATTTTGAAAGTCACCAATTTTAATAATAAATAATACTTTGTCCTTTAACAGTATTTTAGCTTAGTTTATATAAAAAATAAGGAGTGTTTAGTAAAGAAATTTCTATCTGTATGTACATAAACTATTCACAAACCACAATAAATATTTTATGGTCATCATGTGCTAAAATAATTATTAGATTTTATTGCCTTTTCTACATTAATTACGCATTTCAGTCAAAATTGAAACGAATAATTTATTACAATCCTTTGTATAAGAGAATCGGAAGAATATAAAATACGTTTACCCAAAAATGTCGCTATTTAAAATGTAAGTCTCAACAAGCAAGCATTTAAATAAAAAGTGAAATTGAACGTTGACGTCGAAACGTTCGTGTAAAGAGGAGAGGTTTTCGCAAAATAATTAATTGTTTTTAAAGGCTTTTTGAAAGTTGCGAAATCAATAATAAAATTTTGTTAGTTTATGCAAACTTTATAAATTTTCGAACAAGAATTTGCTTAATCAAACATACAAACAATGTATAATAAACAATTTATAATATTATTCTTCCGTCGTATTAATTTCTGCTGGGCGTTGTCATTTTAAATTAAGCAAAAATAAAATTGATTATGATTGAACAATACTTGGGAGATGATTCAACATACAAATTAATTAATTATATTTAAAATAATCACCAAGTCATCAATTTATGACAATGATGGTAATAATAGCCGGTGTAAATTTCTCTAAGAATATAAAAAATATTTGATATTTGACATAAATGCTGAAAAATGACTTAACTAAAAACTAAGTAAAATACAATATTATTAATCAACTTTTACTGTTGCGATTATAGGATGTTTTTATTGAACGACGTATCACATTCCAATATAATGCATTAAAGAAATAAAAATCATTAACTTTGATATCGGCGTAATTAGAAAAATATTTCATAAATTATAAGCGAAACGTAATTCTTTCAAACTGCTTCATAATTTTAAATAATAAATTTGATCATTAATAAGTTGTGCGTTTTCTTTTAATATTTGATAATGCACAATTAAATATTTTATTGATACACTGCGAAACAATGTTTCTCTTGCGTGGTGTTTTCCAGCTAGTTATGGCCAATTTTACAGTATTGTTAATAATAAATAAATTTGTATAAAAATCAATTCGTTTTTTGTTATAGTATTCAATAACATCAATAAATATAGTATACATAATATAATAACATTAACTAACAATTTGTTTCAGCATCGTTTTTTAGAATTGTACAGGTTATTGAAGATAAGTAGGTAATAATATTTATATTCAAATGAAAATTTACATTATATTTGACATAAATGTTGAAAAATGACTTAACTAAAAACTAAGCAAAATGCAATATTATTAATCAACGTTTACTGCTGCGATTATAGAATGTTTTCATTGAACGACGTATCACATTCTAATATATCACTTTCTGATAATTAGTATTGAATCTTTTTTTGTCAATGCAATTTTGAATCTAATATAAATAATGAGTTAAATGCAGGATGTTGGCAAATAAGTAATAGCTTCTCGTTAGTCTGTTTCATTTCGATATATTAAAAAATTTCTTTCACTGTTATTGCTAATATATCATTAGTAATAAGAAATGTAAATGTAAAAATAGATAATTTTGAAAGTGGCAGCAATAATTTTTTGCATGAAAACGTAAATAAAAATCATTATTAATAGAAAGTTTTAAATATTATTAATATAGTAAAATCACAACATAGTAAATGAGTAACAAAGCCGACCGAGAATAAATATTATTTAATGCTTTTCCAGAAAAACGTGTGACATTATTATAGCAATAAAGCGTAATTATCGTTTTGAAGAATGATTAAAAACAAACAGATGTTATTTTTATAATATAGATATAATAAACCAACTGTTTGCACAAGAAAGGCAAGCACACTAATCACAAAAAAGAGAAATTTTTAGCCAAAAAATTAATCATTTTTAGTATATTATCTTTTTGCTGGCCGATTACGCGTTAAAATTTTTTTTTTTATATATGAGATAAGCGTTGTTTTTCTCGTAGGTACCATCTAAGCAGCATTTTACGGAATACTATAATTATTTTTTTTTAAGTGAAACACAATTATGAAATCCGATGCTATGTTTGTGAAAGTGGAATTTAAAGCATCTCCTAAAAATCTGTATATGCTTATACGCGATGAAAAATTTAAGAAATATTTTAACAATTTTCTGTTTTCTACATAACAGATTGCTTTATTATTTTCATATAAATTTATAACAAAAAAAAGGCATCAAATAGATGTAAAACAATGCGTTACGTCAACATAAAACAATTAATTTCTTTATATATTTACTCGAAAATTTAATTAAAATATTAGGTACAAAACAAATAAACAGGAAAAACTTTGCTTTAATTTTAATTGATTTGAATATAAATATTTTTGTCTGCTTATCTTCAATATGCTGTCTAATTCTGAAAAAATGATGCTGAAACAAATTGATATTAAATTTAAATTATTCTTGCAACAAAACATCACTTTTGATTGTTTTAATGGTGTTCTTGAATACTATAACAAAAAGTGAATTGATTTTTATACAAATTTATTTATTATTAATAATACTGTAAAATTGGCCATGATCGGCTCGAAAACACCACGCCAGAGAATCATTGTTTCGCAGTGTATCAATACAATATTTAATTCTACATTATCAAATATTAAGAGAGAGTGCACAATTTATTAATGAACAAATTCATTATTTAAAATTATTAAGCAGTATAAAAGAATTACGTTTCGTTTGTAATTTATAAAGTATTTTTCTAATTACGCCAATATCAAAGTTAATGATTTAATGCATGTAATATTTTCATCTCCTAAAAATATGTATATTGAAAGAAATATTTTAACAGTTTTTTGTTTTCTACATAACAGATTGCTTTATTATTTTCATATAAATTTATAGCAAAAAAAAGGCATCAAATGGATGTAAAACAATGCGCTATGTCCACATAAAACAATTAATTTCTTTATATATTTACTCGAAAATTTAATTAAAATATTATTTACAAAACAAATAAACAGGAAAAACTTCGCTTTAATGAAAGGCTGTCTTATTTAGAATATATTTTTTCAATATTAATTTAATTAAATAAATCTGTTGTTTGATTATACTTACGTCGAAATAGCTAATAAATATTTAAATGCTTTATATGAAACGGCAAACATTTTAAATGTTCATTTTAATACTCTAAATTTGAACCAACAAATATTTATCTTAATTAATTTAATTACATCCTATGAGATATACTATTAAATTATAGTATTTTTATATTTGCTTAAAATGTTGACACGAGTGTCATAATTTTTATAATAATAAAATTTTCTACGTTTTCACTTTGCATTTTCACTTTTTTTTCATATAAATTTTAATTAAAGCGCCTGTAAAAAAAGCATATATGCACGTACTTGAAATTTATATTTTAATTTTCTGCTTATATTATAAAACTGAATTATTTGTTTGAACTACTTTAACACAAAGCGCGTCAGTGTGCATAATTTTTATATTTGCTTTCAATAAATTTATTGTGTAAACAAAATGTATGAGTAGCGTTAATTACGATTTTGAATCAATAGGTGAAGAAAGTGTGCCTGATTAAGTACGCGAAATAATAAAAATGTTGTAATTCACGTAAATAAACATTATTAATGATCGTTTAGTAAGAAAATATTTATGATATAAAATATTTAAGAAATAGTATCATATTAACCTTTTGAACTTGACTGCGTTTTTCTCCAAAATTAATCATATAGATGACTTTTCATTTTTAATCAATAATTTATTACTTGTAAAAAAGCGGAACAATGATTAATATTGAATAAGAATAAAAAACAATACAACAATGAGGTTTTGCGCTGTGAAAATTGTATAAAGAATGCAAAATTTCATATATGGAAAAAATACATATGTTTTGTTAATCATAAAAATATTTTCATAGAAAGTGTTTTTTTCCTGTTTGGCATTTATGTGTCAGACCACCAAAGAGTTAAAGGGCGTCGAGATAAGTTTCTATTATTAAGCATCATTTTAGAACAACGCAGCGACAGCTTCAGACCAATTTATGACGAAACGAAATGCTTTGATTATTCATTGTATTTTTAAGAAATCTGTGTCAATTATCATGCGGGGGCTATAAATTTAAATAAATTATTGCAACGATTATTCAAATTAGTGACTAATTGTTTGGTTTGATTTTGTTGTGGATTAAAAGCTACGTAAAAGCGAATGCAAATATTTGCCATTTGCCTGTTCAGCCTTTGACTCTATTTTAGTATATTTGCAGCGCTAATTAATCTCATTATGGGACGCATAATGCATTAAAGAAATAAAAATTATTTAAATGCCAATTACATGCATTAAATCATTAACTTTGATATCGGCGTAATTAGAAAAATACTTTATAAATTACAAGCGAAACGTAATTCTTTTATGTTAAATAATGAAATTGTTCATTAATAAATTGTGCGCTTTCTTTTAATATTTGATAATTCAGAATTAAATATTGTATTGATACCTAGTTTTCGAGCCGATTATGACCAATTTTACAGTATTATTAATAATAAATAAATTGGTATAAAAAATCAATTAGCTTTTTGTTAAGTTAATATTTAGTAACACAAATAAAACAAGGAGAAATAATATTTTGATATAAATATAATTTACATTTAATAACCATTTGTTTAAGCAGCGTCTTTTTAGAATTATATCGCTTTTATATTTAAATAAACTAAAATTATTGTAACTATATTTTAACAATTTTACTGAGTCTAAATTCTGCCGAAACTACTGGATTAACCAATAAGAGAAATGTTTTATGTACCAAAGGCATCCACATTTGTATATACATATTTCAGTTTTGTGGCAATTTTTTATATAATACATAATGTAAAAATACAAACGTCCACATAAATAGCTATCACATTTTAAAGGCTGAATAAAAAAAGGACAAAGGCCCCAACTGTTATCAGTTCTAACGGCAGAAATAGCTTTTGTTTAGATTTGGAAAATAAAAAGATTGTTTTTATATATCCAACCTTCTTATTAATCGCTTTTTCAAATGTGGGAGCAAATTATCCTTATATTTCCTAAAGGCTTAATCCAACTCTGCGCAAAAATAAACATTTCTATTGTCACCCCATGCAATAAATATTTTTTTAAGCTATCGATTTCGAAAAACGTTTACCTTTTTTATGAAATCAATAAATCTATTCATAAACAATTATTTAAACAATAAAGTAGCTTTGCTAATAATACAGAATATTAATAAACAAAAAATATGTATAATTTAATATTTATTGAGAAAGTGTACAATTGCACAACGCCAGGACATTTCACGAACAGATTAAATATTTATATTTAAACAAACATTTCTTTATGCAATATATCATCCAGCATATAAATTCTTAAAAACAATTCAACACTTAAATTTACAACTATTTTAACTCGAGTGTTTATGGCATGTAGATAAATTAAAATAATTGCAATCGTACGTATTTAATTAAAAAGAAAATGATAATAATAAAAACACACACACACACATGCATACACACACTCACACACCTTGTAATGTGTCTCTCTATACACAAACGCAACATTGTAATTAAAATAATTAAAAGTCGAAATAATTGCACTTCTTAGTGGTTATTAACGCATTAGATGTCAAGAAATCCATAAATTATTCAAATTATTTGAAAGTGTTAATTTTTATTATTTAACACATTTCCGATGCTTGCTTGCTTTTTGTTTGTTTGATTAATTTATTTATGTGAATTTGTGTACATGAATGGCTTCAAACATACAATCCGCGTTCATTCATTAACATAATGCTGTTTTGTTGAATTCGAGAAAAATTTAGCAATTAACATTAATTAATTGCTACATTCATTAAAAGTCTCGAGAATTAATAGATTAGAAAACGTTGTGTTTTGTCAAAATTAATGTATTCTTCGAAAATAATACGCTGAAAAACCGAGCTGTTTAAGTAGCTAAAATGTGGATTTTGATTAATTATAACAGAAATTTTGATAGAGAATTATATTATGTTAAATAAAATAAAAATATATACTTTTATGATTATTTTTATACACATAGAAAGTGTAACCGATTGAATAAAATGTGTTAATGATTACAATTTTAGCTTATTATTACTGCCAATTCTTTGCACATAATTATATAATAATAGTAAAAATATAACAATTTTCTAAAAGATAAGGATTAGTCATAAATGCCGATGTTTTAATAGACATCGATTTTCATTTGCTTTTATAATTCAATTAAATCAACTTATCATTAAAATATGTATAATAAGTATTATATGCACTATTATTTATTACTGATGTTAACTAATTGTGAACTTTTAAAATTCTGCAGATACCAGTGTAAATTGCAAAAATAGATTAATAGGTTTAAATCATTATAATGGTAGAAAAAAGAATAAAAATCTAGTATGAATGAATAAATATTAATAGTTTCATGCATATTGATTTTAATGTATTAATTAATAAGAAAGAAAATAATTAAATTGGGGAAAAATTCATAACGTTTTTAGTAAACACAACTTGCTATACTACAATAAATTAAATTTAATTGCAATAGTAAAATATTATAACAGAAATTTTGATAATGGACAAAATTATGTTAAATGAAATAAAATATATAGTTTTCTCTAAATGATAATTACCAATTAATAATATTACGATTATTTTTATATAGATAGAAAGTGTAACCGATTGAATAAAATGTTTTAATGATTACAATTTTAGCTTATTAAATATATTTGTCGTGTTAAATTTACACACTTTGATTGGGAGAGCGGATTAATAAGAAAATATTAATGTTTAAATTGCTAATAACTATAATTTTACGTGTATCAACTATTATTTCATTATTAGCTTATAAATTTTGATAAAATTACTTGTAATTTCTAAAAAATTAGTCTGTACAATATTATATAAGAATGTTTTTTTTTCTGTATAGTACGTGTATAATACAAAAATAACTTTATCTAAAAGTAGGTAATTTTTATTAATATATAATAAAATGTATAATGCTAACAATTTTATTAAATGCTACCATATAGAAAATATAATAAACATAATTAAATTTCGATTAGTTAAGATATTAAGTTTTAACTCAATTTTAATAAATATGTTACGGAAAAATAAGTGTAAATCTTGGATGCACCATATATAGTACGTACAGTACGCATGTGAATGGGAAAGTTGGTTAAATTAAAAAATGAAGAAGAAAAAAGGCTTAAAGAGATATATTATAATTTATCTAACATTTTATAGAATGGAATGTTCTTATCTTTTAGGGATAAAGCTAGCATGTAATGAATGAAATAGCCGATGTTGAAAGTTATATGAGCTGTGAACAATTGTATTAGTAAATTACATAGTACACTACAATTAATCGTAAGCAATACTTAATTATGTAACTGTCCAAGTCTATGTTTATTATAGCGAGTAATTATGATCTACATAAACAGAAATTACAATGCAAGAACAACGTTTATTATTATGTAATTTTCTGCTCTAAGTAATATCTTCTTTATTTTACCAACACTCTTATTTTTCTCTTCGTCAAAAAAAATTTGGATGTTTGAAGAAAAAAAATATATATATACTTATAATTTATCATTGTGCGATTCACAGAATTTAACTAATTAGACAGCAACAAAAAATGATTTTAATAATAGTAAGTAAACAACGTGGAATTAAAAAAATAGAAGTGCTTCATTATTTTAATGATCGTGAACATGTTCAAAAGCCCACGTACGATAGAACGACTTATTTGGAAAATTTTAATTAGTCTTATTACTTAAAACAAATTTAAATATTATTAGTTTTTTCTTTCTTTCCCAGTCTGACCACTATTGATAATTCTTTTATATATTAAATAATGATATAGTTAAAATTATTTAATGTCGTGCAAAATTTCTTAATAGTATATGGTTTTAGCCAGTTGAATGTAATGAATTTAAACCGATGATTTTTTTCAATCATTAAGCGAATACAATTTTATACTTATTAGAAATATTTTATGACACTTTCTTTTACTATTATTACGAAATTAAATAAAGTCTAGGAGCAATCTAACAGCGTTTTGAGCTTTTCACATTGTGGACATAGTGTTACAATCACTTATAATGTCACTGAAAGAGTCATCTGTATCGATCTCTTTGTTATTTTTGTTGAGGACTGTCTTATATATATAACATTTAACGGCTTAATCTAAAAGCGAGATTATTTTTCGTCAAATTTGAATGCGTCGCTAGACAATTGAAACGAAAACTAATTCAATTAAGACACAATTCATACACTA
>JARJDW010024312.1:0-21101 GCA_030264715.1 Adinopsis sp. GC000173 | reverse complement strand
ATTTTACATTGATTTAATATACGAAATATCTTTTTTCTAATATTTTTGCAGTCGACAACAACATCTATACAGTAATAACAATAAAGAAATTAAGTATTTCTATTATGATTTCATGCTGCGTTGATGATAATTTAACACATTGTAAATGAATTAGGAAAGCTAACACAAGAAAAAAAACTATAATTTTATAAAGTGCAGCAATTAAGTTTATATTTATTGTTTAGTTAATTTTATATTGATTTAATATACGAAATATCTTTTTTTTGTAATATTTTTGCAGTCGATAATAACATCTATACGTATCAGAGACCTGCATAGAGAGAAATATGAGTACCCGGCCCGGCCCGGCCCGAGTGGTTAGAGGCCCGGTTCGAGCCCGACTTCGAAAAGTATCCGAAAAATAAAGCCCGGCCCGGCCCGGCCCGGACCCATTAGTAATCTAATTTATTTTATTTAGTTTTATTCTTAAAATTGAAATCGAATTTAGTACTCGTACTCACAATTTGAATTGTATTTTTTATCATTTACGTTTCAATTATGGCTTTTACTTATAAAAAATTTTCGTCTGGCCCGGCCCGGCCCGGCCCGATATCGATTTAATTAATCGTAAAAGCCCGGCCCGGCCCGAAAGCCCGGCCCAGCCCGGAGCCCGTCGGGCTTCGGGCCGCCCGTGCAGGACTCTGGTACATATATGATATTGTACAATAATCTCTAAAAATCACAACCGAATGAAAATCATCATCGCTAGAGTAGAGTGTGGAGGAGAGTTGATTAGTTGAAGGGCGGCCGCGGATCGAACGTGCCGGGCGAGTAGGGCCAATAGGCCGGCGCCGGAAACAACGCGCTTTGCGAATGTGGCGCGCCGGGGCCGGGTAATTGCAGTGCCGGCAGCTTGCCGCCGCCGGACGTCGACGGATACAGTTCGTTCTGGTGCTGGTACTTGTGATACGGCGACACCATGTCGCCTTGGCCTTGGGCTTGGGCTTGGCACGCCGCCATCAGGCCGTGAAAGTCGAATTTGTACGCGTAGCGTTTGCCGTGCACCTTCGACATGATGTTCTTGTCGTAATAGTATCTACAAAAACAAAATTCTATCATTACCGTTCAAGTCATGCAAATAAATACGTTTAAAATAGGAACGAATATATGCAACCAATTATGCAATGTAGTTTTAATTGGTCTAACTAAAACGAAAACAGTCGTATAAAATAACGCACTTGCGATTTTTGGTGTGAATATTTGATTTTCTTGTAAATTTATTGATTTGTTCACTGGACTGTGTGTAAGAAATGTGTTTTGTGAATTGATATGTTAATCTTTCAATCAGGAACTTGCGATTTGTATTGTACACATATTTTTTTAACAAAATTGCCGCTTTCACAATTATTTAAATAAAAATTTTTACGAGTTTCGACTAATTAGTCACTAAGGATGTCACTCGAAGTTTTAACAAACAAATTTTTCTATTTTCTTCCTGCTTTGTGTTAGAGTAGTTACATATAATTAATAAATTAATTGTACCAATTTGTTGATAATATTATGGTTTCCACTCATTTCGACTAATTTAGTCACTGACAAACAATGCCTCACCTTTATTTTATTGTTGTTTTGTGTTAGAGTAGTTGCATGTATAATAAATTGATTGTAGTTATTATTTGTGTCATTGTTTTTTAAAATTTACAACCAATTTATTAATAATGTGATGAGTAACGTTAGGATTGTTCTTAGGAAATATTAATTGTGTTGGATGGGTTGCATATACATAATTAATACTGTTTTTGGTATGGTGGATTCGCGGGGATGATATCTATGCATTTTCTCTTACCTGAGCGCTCTCGAAAGCTTGTCGTAGTTCATGTTCGGCTTGGACTTGCGCTCTCCCCAGCGTCGCGCCACCTCATCGGGATCAGTGAGCTTGAATTCGCCATTGGTGCCTTCCCACATGATGCACGCCGCGTTCGCCGAATCGCCGAGCAGTTCCAATAGGAATTGCCACAGTTGAATCTGGCCCGAGCCCTGCGCCACCAATCGCGAGGAGGCGGCGTTCAGCAGCTGATAGGGATCTGAAATACATAACACATTTATATTCGTTATACGTCCAATTTGATATACGACCTGTTTTGATAAGGGAAAATCTCGATATACTACGTGATTGGTCCGAAAAGTTTTTAGCATTTTTCAATAATTTTTAGTGCAGCTCCAAATTACTTTTTTTTTTGCATCACCACATCCAATTAAACCAAAAATTTTTGATGAATTTTCCTTTGCGTGGAAATTTTTGCGATTTTTTTTCCGATTTATCTTTAATCTTTAACATTTTTCATCAAATTCTTTAGCGATTTTTATGAATATTGATTGACAAGCAAGAAGAACAGCGTTTTTTTTTCATTTTTTGAATAATTTTAATGAAAATCCTTAAATGTTTAAAAATTTTCGGTATAAATGGACATGGTGGTGCAAAAAAACTTAATTAAAAAAATTACTAAAAAAGCTAAAAACTTTTGAGCCAGCCACGTATAATTCTAATTGAAAAATGCAGTGAATTCGATATACGTAAAAAGATTTTGAACGAATTAAGATCGTATGTCGACTGTATATGTGTAATAGGCGCACCGTTATAGATCATTGCAGCGTTCGTATGATGGTGCAGCTTGTGCGGCGGCACCGGGCTGGTACGGACGGTGGTGGCGAAGCGACGGGCGACTAGGAGATCCTCGGGCGTGCAGCCGGGTAGCCTCCACATCGCTACCACACCACACACAACACTTACAACATATTATTATGACTTAATTAATTAAAAACTTTTCACAATAAAACGAATTTAATTTTTTAATTAAATTTGTTTTCAGATTGATAAATGTGCGGTAGTGCGATGTTGGTATAGATCGCATCTCGCGCGCTCTAAACACTCTGAACCTCGCTCCCCGCCGATGACCAGCGACGTACTGTGATAAGGAGCGGTGCGTCGCGACGCTCAAATACTACCCTGCCCCCACCATATGTATGTGTATGTATGTATGTATATGTGTAAGTGATTCTTCTTCCCTCTCGATTTTTATCAGTCGCACTATATGCTAGTCGAGTTGATTATTGCACGGTTGGGGTTTTCAAATTTACCGCCGCTCAAACATGCAATTTGTATGCATGACGTGCATAATGCTTAGCATTTTTATTATTGTGCCATTATTAACTATATCTTCATTAAAAAATGTTCTTTTTTTTAATTTGCCGCTTTAATAATAAAAAATTATTTAATTTTCATTAAAATTTTCAAAATATTATAAGCGGTTTTCAATAACGTCAAAGAAAAAAATCTTTTCATTTATTTATTATTCTTTAATAACTTAATCTCTTAGGAATATAGAAGTCAACTTTTATTGTAACATAAAATGTTCTATTTTTTGAATTTGCCGCTTAAATATACACTGAGTTGCATAATATCATAGAGTAAGGATATAAGGTATATCCTTACTCTATGATAATATTAAACACCTATCATTGTCGTGCCATCTAACGCTGTTTAATCATAATAAAACACTAAAGTTGTAAATATTACTTAGTATGTATAGTAGGATTTATTTACTCTCATCGCGCGTCTTCATTAAGATCGTTAAAACACTATAAGTGGCTTTCAACATCTGCAACGAAAAAATCAAATCTTTTTCCCCGAAATGTGTTTTAATGGCTTACAATTATGAACAGCGGATTGTTGATGATGAAAAAGCCGCTAATGTAGATACCAAGCTCCTTACGCGCCTTCATCAACATCATGCCGAGCATTCGTTGCGTACGAACATCACCATCCCATGGTATGGCAACGTTGAGCGTGTCGTACAACGATTCACTCTTTAAATTTAAATTATTATATTAAAACTATTAACAATAACATATATATGTTTCAATTATACTAATTACTCGATTGATGGTGTGCTGCCCGAGCAGGCAACAAATTAGACCAACTAGCAAGTAGCTGAAACAGTGTATGATACGAAACAACGATACACCCTACAAAACAGATTTACATTTGGTTGCATATACAAATTATAATAATAAAGTTAATGATGTTTTCTGCAGTCACTTGATGAACCATAATGTTATAATTGTTATAAATAATAAACACTTAATAGATTCACAAAATAGTAATTAGAATATATATATATTTTAGTTGATATATTTCGACTTTGACGTCATCATCAGAACTGATTGACTTACTATTTTGTGAATCTATCAAGTGTTTATTATTTATAACAATTATAAATGATAATACTTTGTTTTAGCTTACATTCTCCATGATCATGTAAAACGCGGCGCTGATCACAATCTGTGCGCTGAGAAAGAAAATCAAGAACAAGAACGACATCAACGCATTATATTCATTCATCCATCTAGAACAAACCAACAATCAACTATATAGCTACTATTGCTTCTTGCTATAATTGACGAAAAGTAACTCTATCGGCATAAATATGGGCCGATCGTTTTTGGTAAGTGATAGGTATTGCTGTATGAACAAGTTAAAGAAGAAAACAAACATGTTTTTGCCCAAAATGCCATCCCTTCTTTATGGCCTAAGCGGCAAAAGTCAGTTTTCAATCACTGACACCTTCTTTTATTACCCGAGACGCAAGAGTTGCTTTTCCTCGACTATAAATGAATATATACTTAATGATTCGACAGTGGTATTGCACCAAGAATCGAATATGTTGAACGCGCTGAACTTGCGGCATCGCTTCAATGCCCACCACATCGATTTTCAATTGATCGATATGCGCCATCGCGTAATTGACCAACGACACCAAGTACACCAAGGACAAGAACGATACGATCAGCAAATGTGCCAGACTGATAATTTGCACCATCAACCAAATGCGACGCCACATCATCCGCTTCATATCCACCACGTACAGGTACACCGGCAATATCAGTCCGCAAAAATCCGTGTCGATTAAATCATCGTCGCATTGCTGGCGTAAACACACAGTAAGCAATACGATAGCGTTCACTGTGCCCATTGATAGAATGATTATGGAGAATCGACGCGCAGTATTATCGATATCTTGAAACGACGGCGCGTACATGCGATGCTTTGTAATATCGACGAACAGACGATGAAAGCGTGGATAATTATAGGATAGATAGTGACTGACGAGCGTTTGATAGATCAGCGAAATGATTATATTTATGTCGTTTATGATGTTGCTCACATCCCATACGTTTGCATCTTGAATATAGAATTTGACGTAAACTTGGTTGCATACACAATATATACAAGGGCATAGAGATATACATTATGGAGTGCGCACTGCATATATGACAAGTGAAGCCAAAATGCACTGGACGAAAGGAGGTTGAAACAGGTAATGCGATAAAATCACAAAATCAAAACACTTTTGGTGAATATGTAGGCAACATAAAATGCAGCAAATCTTGGACAAAATTCTTCCATAAGAATTCCCATCTGCCTCTATTATATTATCTGTGCTGTGGGTTATCGTTATGTGTTCCAATAGCACGAAAACTTAATAAACTAATACCTGGTTCATCAATAAAACAGCAATTTCCACTGACATTTTTAGTGGAGGCTAGTACAGGGTGATTCACTCAGGACGGTATCCCGAAATATAACCTATAAAAAACTGTCAATCCCGAATGAATCACCCTGAACCAGCCTCCAACTAGTATGTCGGGTTGCATTCAATCAGCTCGCAGTATTTGATAGATCTTTGTATTACAGTGCGCGCTCCAGTAGTATACCATATATCTTTATGTACAAGGGTACACCAGAACGGCAAAAAATGTGTGAAGGAGTCCACAACAAATTAAAAAAAATAGTTGACGTACACTTGGTTGCAAAAGTAGATATACAAGGGCGGTGTTTTCCAGATTCTCGATTTTTTTATTGCGCAGTTTTTCATACACTTTATGCTTGTCTGGTGTATTATTTACAATTTTCTTTCTTTTTTGGCAAAAGATTCAAAAGATTCTTGAAAAAATCGCCAGAAAAGTGGAGAAAAGTTACAAAATTGCTATAAATTGACGCAAAAAGTTAAAAAAAGCGAAAAACGTTAAAAACAAAAAAAAAAGAACTAAATAAACAAAAATATCGTGACAAGGCTCAAAACAGTGCAAAAAATGTAAAAAAACGAAAAAAGAAACGAAAAAGTACAGAAAAGTTTGAAAAAAATTCAATAAATAACAAAAAAATGTTAAAAATAGCAAAAAATATGTTGAAAGCGCACGCAACTTTTCCAACCGCCCACGCATATATAGGCACTTACTTAGCAATAGATAAAGATGCCCGATCACGCTCAACATCAATATCCAGTGGTAGCTCAAAATCGCGAGCTGATGCAAGCGGAAACGCAACGGCTTTTCGGAGTAGAATTGCGCTACTCTCAATGGTACCAGCACCCAGCGCAACAACTCCCCATCGTTGCGGTGGTGGATAAATTTCGCTTGTAATTTCGCTTGCAGGTACTTGATCAAGTCGTGCATGATGGTGTTTTACGACTAGGCAAAATAAAGTCACACGACATGTGGCTGGATAGATATTTTCATATATCGCTACTAGTTGCTATTAATTAATTGTATATTGAGGTAAATTATATAGTGTTTGAATGTTTTTATTGTTGTTGTTGGTATGAAACATCAAAGTGCACATCGATTCGCTTATATCCATCCATTCATTAGTTGATTTCTAATAATTAATTCTATACCTCGTGTATGCAACCAAATGTGCAATAAAACAAAAACAAAAATATTATTAATTACATCAAAGCACTAGGTTAGATAAACAATTCTATTTGAAGTAGGCGTAGTAAAATATACATAAAAACAAGATGCGTTATTGTTTTAGATGAATCCGCTTGCAAATAAACGGAAGTCTACCTCAAACCTTTTTTTTTCAAATTGCGCTTATTATAACGCAAATAAAGTAGTTTAACTAGTTACATATGAAGTTAGCTATGAAATTGCAAAAAACGCTCACGTATACACACATCATCGATGCTCATCGCAGCGCTTTAATAAAAATCCCGACCTCTTGACTTTCGAGGGTCGCCCAAATCCACCGCACGCCACCGTACAAGCGGGGTCGCGCGTATAATATTTCAATTACAAAAACGCCGTACATTTACCGCACGACACGCCGGGGCTCATAATTTCACCGGCGAGCGCATCATTAATATTGTGGCATTATGCGCGTTCGGAAGTGCTAGGTGTCGGAGGAAGGAACTGGCGGTGGTGGTGGTGAGTGAGCGACCCCCAAGCCAACCTAACCCACCCACAATGAATCAATGACGGATACACGGCGTTGGTTTCAAAACTCCACCGCCGCCGCCGCCGTCGTTCGTCGACTTAATTGCTCGATTAGGTGCGAGAGCGCGGCGGCAACGCGGAGCAAACTTCGCACAAACCATCCACAGGGCGGAGGTAATCAAGAAAACAATATCGAAGCGGCCCGCTGTGCGGTATAATGAGACGGGGCCGGATTACGCGGCGCAACGCTAGGGATGAACGGGCGCGCGCGGCCCGGATTATCCAGCAGCCACCGCCGCTCCAAACTTCATCTCGTACGTTGTTGGTATGTGTATGTATGTGTGGAAGCATTAAGCGATGCTAAGTTATTTATTGCGCGCGGTAATTAAAACGCAAGAGCGGTGGTAAGTGTGTAATAGTAGTGATTTCGATGGAAATTACCATCACCGGGTGATGATCCCACTGCTATAGCGATGCCATCTCTCACCCAATCCGCACATGCCTTTTTTATTATTTCCAAGTAAAGGGTTAAAAATTTTCATAGGAATAGTAAATAATTTAAGTCAATTCTAGATATTCTGGTAATTAAAACACAAGAGCTGTCGTAAATGTGTAGTCGATAGTTCGATGGAAATTGCCATCCAACCAAACTATCCGCCTTTTTTTTATTATTTCATCTCACACATTCTCGATTTTTCCAAACGATTCCACAAAATTTCTTTTAGCTACACGTGCGATTGCAAAACATTTTGTTTTTCTACATAACAATTGTTTTTTGAGCGTTTCTAGTAATTTTCAGTGATCAATTTTAATTTTTTGAGTATTTTCAAGTAAAGCATTAGATATTTTTTGCAAGAAAAATAAATATTTTAAGGCTACTTCTGCCGAGTTTGTCGCTCTTGCTTTGTTACATGTGTTCATTATGGGAAAAATTATTTGCGCCTAAAGCAAGCCACGAGCTTGTTATTAAAGATATTTACTTCATTCAAAAAAGAAATTAAAGCTAAATAACACCCCTAGGCTGATAGATGAGCGTTTTTTTGAAAAAAGTCTTTTTGACCTCGAAATTAGAATATAAAAAATACACTATATTGCGTCCATTTTCTACGTTCTAATTTTGATATCAAAAAGACTTTTTCAAAAAACGCATATCTATCAGCCTGGGCTTGCTATTTAACTTTAAATTCTCTTTTGAATCAAGTTGATATCTTTAATAATAAGCTCGTGGCTTGCTTTAAACGCAAATAATTTTTTCCATAAGTAACACATGTAACAGAGCGAGAGCGACGAACTCGGCAGGAGAAATTCTGCAAGTTTTTTCAAGAAATTGTTTATTTGCTTGAGATTTTAGTTAATTTCTAGACGAAATTGTATTTAGTTTTCATAGTTTCCTGAAAACAACTTCAGAATATATAGAATTGACTTAAAATATTTTCCTTTTCCTACAAAAAAAGCACAAAACTCTTATTTGTTAAATTAAATAGACAACCTCATATGCACACAATGTTTGTTGCTACCTTTTATCAGTATATCAGTTAAAATGTTTCAAGATGTACTTAATTCATTTACAAAATATGAAAAATTAAAAAAAACACATTACTACTTATTGCAAAACATGTAAATTATATTTTTACATTATTTTGGAATTAACTTAATATGCAACCAAATATACAACAAATTATGTATTACATTTAACTGTAATTTAGTTTTAGTAGATTATATGAAAAAGCAAGAAAAAAAAGTTCCTTCAAAAAGGAAATTGAAAGGACTTGAAGGTGTTTTATATTGATGTAATATAACGTAAATGTATGAAAAGGAAGAAGCAAGTGGTGGAAAAGCGAAAAAAAATGCGGCAGTAGCAGAACGAACACACACACACACACACACAAACATACACGGAACCGCGCAAACTTTTTATCGTTTCGTCGACGGCTTTCGGTGGGGTGGCGGTGAGGTGGTGTAAAAAGTGTGCGCCCCCGGGTGGGCTCGAACCACCAACCTTTCGGTTAACAGCCGAACGCGCTAGCCGATTGCGCCACGGAGGCCGTGTGACGACACGCATCGCGCGCCCATTTATAAGGAACATAATAGCGTAATGAAATGTAAATAGATGTGTCGTCGAGAAGGGAAGAGACGCTTCACGTTGTCGACGACGACGACGACGTTCAGTTGTTGTCATCGCATCACCCCGCGCGACGTGCGCTTTTGAAATTTAATAGCCCGAGCAGCCTAAGCTCCGTGCAGGATATCAGCCGGAATATAGCAATATGGGATAAGAATGGGAGCAAAGCCAGAAGTCGGGCGAGAGAGCGGAGGTCGAGTGACGGCATTAGACTTGTAGATGGCCGCCCGTCGTGCGGTAATCCTTTCGGCAGTCGTCGCATCTCGAGCGCATTTTGATATATTGTTGTATTAGAGTGAGGATGGCACAGGGAACAGGGGGATGATGGTGGTGGTGGAGGTGGTGGTGGAAAAGGAGTGAGGAGGACGTCAACGGGGGCATCCAGGAGGCAGGAGCACGCAGCGCGGCGCTAAATTCATTCATTAAATCGCTTTGGCTGCTGTATAAAACGCCGTCGCCGGATCGATAATTGCAAATGTTTGGCTATTTATATCTATTATCGGACGATTCCTATGGGATGTGGGTTTCCTGCTATCTCGCATTCGCATCATTATTATACAATCTAAACGGTTGCCGGCAATAACGGTCTAGTCGGTAATGACGCCTTCCCGAAAACGCCACACGATTTACTTCTTTTATTTAATCGCAACGCATTTCCAATTCCACTCGCCTTTCCGGTGAAAGCGATTTACTCGTTTCGTGTAGGGTCACTCTTATCACCCCGCTTACCAATTCATCGCATCGCCTCACCTCACCACCACTCTATTTTTTTCTTATTCCTATAAACTCACTATAAAAATAATACTATAGTGACGCTGCCAAATAGCTATTTATACAACAATTTAATTTTATATAAATAAAAAAATGTTTATTTATTTTGAAATAGTATTAAAAAAGCAAAAAATTGTGATTGGTTCCGCCCGGGTTCGAACCGGGGACCTTCTGCGTGTGAAGCAGACGTGATAACCACTACACTACGGGACCCTTGTTGTATGTATAAACTCTCTAAACGCATATAAAGTCGTAATATAGCTAATCAATTTTATTTTAAATAATTTTTAATTACCATAAAAATTTTTGAAACAAGTCTTAAAAATATAATGCTCACTATTATAAACTTTTAACTTTCGCTTTAAAAACTTGCTTAAAACATAGATTTATTCTCTAAATAGTGTTTACTTCATAAATTTTTGTTTTTCAAATATATTGTTAAAAACAACTAAATACTGTAAAATCTACTATAAATATATTTGAATAATCAAATTTTCCAAAAAAAAAATTTTTTGTGTCAAATTTTTGGTCAAAAACGCCGTAAACAAGCATATACCTTCAATTGCTTAATGTAATGTACTTTCTTTTATTTCTTTTTGTTTGAGGGGTTAAAATGTTTCAAATAATTGTATAAAATTAATTTTAGCAATTATTCTTAAATAAAATATTAATATTTTTATTGGAAAAGAACGAAATTGCGCTAACAATTGCTTAAATATGACTTGAGGTAGTAAGGGGCATTGTTTAAATGTGGAGAGTTAAAATGTTTAAAATAATTGTATAAAATTAAACGAAGTTGCTCTAAATATCGCAAATTATTGTTAAAATATGACCTACCTTCTTTGGTTTGAGGTTGTAAGGGACTTGTCGGTCGTCCGGTGAGGCTCGATCGCAAATGCGCGAGATGCTTCACCAAAATCGTTGCGTTTTCCGCACCGAAACGCTGCACAAAATCATCGCGCGTCAATTCACATAATCCTACACCACTATCAGGTATTTCCTCACTACTGCACCCGGTTAATTTCAATCCAAATTTGTTTTCGCACCACGCCAGCCACGATTTCACATGCTCGCTGGTCCACTCCAACGGATCTAACACATAAAACAAAATCATCACATTTTAGGCCGAATAGAATTAAATTTTCTTTAGGTAGGCAACTAAATCTAGAAATTAATCTAACACACAAAACATAACAGTTTAGGCCTAGTGAGACTGATTTTTTAAGTAGACAACTAACTGTACACTAAACTAATCTAACAAATAAAACATAAAATTTTAACCATCTAACACTAAGCGGATTAAACCTACACAACATAAAATTGTAGACCCAATGAGACTGATTTTTTGGAATAAGCAACTAACTATTCACTAAATTAATCTAAAATGCAAAACATAAGCTTTCAGGCCCAATGATATTGAATTATTTATGGGGTAGGTAAGTAACTGTGTATCCTAACGAATCTAAATCACAATCTAACACACAAAACATAAAATTTTAGACCGGATTAGACTAATTTTTGCAGTAAGCAACTAACTATACACTATACACACAAAACATAAAATTTTAGGCACTATAGACCACTAACTATACACTAAACGAATCTAACACACGAAACAATTGAATTTTCATTTATACAAACACTAACCTGTCGGCACAACCACCGTCGTTTCGTCCGATGACGTTGCCGCTGCAGCCGTCGTATCGTCGTCGTTCTCTCGCATCGCTTCCGCATCGCAGCGTCGACTGATGAAACACAAATTTCATCCACGTTTCATTGGTGCGCGATTTCTTTCTAACGTATTCCGCGAATCGGTGAGTAACGTATGTACGAATAAATGCTGCGCCATCATTGCCAGCCTATAGTGGGTAAAACCCATCCGGGACTGTATGCAGTGTAAAATCGGCCGATTTCTGCAGAATTGCTCATTCATTGTTGAAGCACCCATCAGCCAGCTATCGTATTAAAGAGGGTTGTGACTCATTGCTTGTGACCTAGTTACTCAATTCAAAATTTGTGATTTTTTTAAGATTAGTTTTTCCTAGATTGTTAATTACTTCGTTTAAAATAAGTTAATAACTTTTTTATGTGTTTGATGCCGCTTTTGATTGGTCGAGATTTTTGGATAAATTGTGGAAGGCGTTGCGGTCGGCGGACAGGTTTGGCGTGTTTTTTCTCTCTACTGTCTTGATTGTCGGTATACAAAATATAGAAAACAAGGTCGACGTCGATCGGCTCCATTTTATTTTGCAATAAATGTTAAATGTTATTTGAATCACTAAAAAACTTATTGAGGATCCATTTGAAGGTGGTTGAAAGAATGCTTGGTGAATGTCTCAATATTGTCTAACACTTGTATAATTTCTGCGGCAAATATATGAATAATTGCTTAATTTAAAAGAGATTGTAATAGCCTGAATCATCCAAAAAAATGTCTAATTTAGTAGCAGATTTATAATCAACTTTAAATAAATTAGCTAACTTATTAATAATCCATTTGAAGGTGGTTGAAAGAATGCCTAGGTGAATGTCTAAACATATTCTAACACCTGTATGACAACGTGGTTAATGGTTTTGGTGCGGCAAATATATGAATAATTGATATTAGTTTGAAAAAGATTGTAAGAGCCTGAATCATCCAAAAAATCATCTAATTAACTTAAAAAAATATCCATCTTATTTTTAATCAACTTGAAGGTGGTTGGAAGATGCTTCATGGTGAATATCTAAATATTTTCTAACAGTTATATGATTTTTGTTCGGCAAATATATGAATAATTCCTAGTAGATTGAAAGAGATTCTAAGAGCGTGAATCATCCAAAAAATTCTTTAAATTTATTGCCAATATGATTATAATCTACTTGAAGGTCTAAATGTTGTGCCAAGTATGAATAATACTTAAAAATTGGTAGAATATGTTATAGTATAATATTTTTTGGCTTATTGTTCATGAGCAAACCATATTCATTCCAATATATTCATAATTGTTACAATTTTTATTCTAAATGTGGATAAAATAAGCTTTAATGTGGGTGGAAGTCAATATTTAAACAGTTTTTGCAAAAAATTTTTATACTTCCTGAATTAAATAATAGTTGTTACTCATTCTCACTTCAATATAAAAAAAATGAAGAATTAATAAATAAACGTAAAATCTCTCTGTAAAATCATCTTTATCATCTTCTGTACTAAAAACTATTGATAAGAAATAAAGCAAAAAGGCAGACAACGAAATAATGTTTGCATTTTGAATATAACTCCTATTTTTATTTACAATTCCTTAATATTATACATATTGTAAGCTTTTAATTATTACGATCAAAGAATTTATTTGATTTCCACCATAAAACTTTACACACCTTCCATTCTTGCGTTTTTTTATTATTGATTTTCAGCGTCCCGTGTATTTGACACGTCTTAAAGCTTTCTTATCAAGCTCAAAATGTATTAAATTCTTGAGCNCCATAAAACTTTACACACCTTCCATTCTTGCGTTTTTTTATTATTGATTTTCAGCGTCCCGTGTATTTGACACGTCTTAAAGCTTTCTTATCAAGCTCAAAATGTATTAAATTGTTGAGCATTTTTAATTTGTGTTGGTAATTGGAAAACGCGATGTAAAGCCTAACAAAACATGTATCTAGGTACCATATTGTTTGATATATGAATAAAGTTGTAAATGAATAAAAAACGCAATTTCCCCTAGAAATTGTTGCACTGTATGCAACCAATTGCACATCAAATAAAAAACAGCCTATTAAATTAAGTCTTCAGTAATATTTTTACACAATGTGAAATGTATACGAAATACTTCCGTCATTATTTAATTAGATGCTGCATATTCACCAGAAAATTATTGTAAGATACGCAACTAAACTTACAATCGTTACGACAGTACATACATAAACACACCAAATAAAAATCTCATTTGTCATCAAATACACTTAATTAATTGCATAAACGCCGTCCTGCGGCTTCAAAATGAAATTTTGTGGTTTTGTCCAATGTGATTTTGTAAATATATTTGTCATGTTAAAAGTAGGTCACATAGTTATAAAAGATTGAGCAACAGAGTTCCTGTTCTATTATAAATTGTGTATGCAACCAAACAATCCCTACAATAATACGCCGAACAGAAATCGCATCAGCGCTTAATTAATTACGTAAACGCCGTCCTGCGGCTCCGAAATGAAATTGTGTGGTTTTGTCCGGTCGCACACAATCACACACCGCACTTGCCGGGTTTCGCTATCAACACACACACACACAATACATACACTTCCTTGCTTCACGCATATATACATACATACACACAATCGCTAATTTTTTCGCAATTATACTGCGATGACTCATCACCATCGTTACACGAACATCAATGTCTTGCTCGCATTCCGTTCACACGAAAAACATGAATGAAGTGCGTTCGATGGTGGTGGGTGATTCATGCCATACTGCATTTAGCCAAAAATAGAAATCGTTTCGACTTTTTTTTTATTTTTGGGAGCAGCAGCAGCGTTTCGGCGAAAAACCGCACACGCTTCCTGCTCGGCGAGCGCGGTTCGTAGAATCGGCCGCGCCGAATAAATTGCTAATGTTAATCGAAATTCGATTCGCAGAAGACCGGAATATTCTGTTATGTAAAGAAGTGATGGATGATGATGATTGGGCGGCAGCGGCGCCAAGCCAGGCGTCAATTCATAGAGAAACCGCAAAACAATCTGTTTGTGTACATCAATTATTTAACAAGATTGTTATTATGCGGCCCGTTTTTGAAGTCAAAAAACCGTTCTACTTCAACGAAATTGAGACTTTTATCTATAAATCGGAAATAATTACATGTAATGTAGAATTTTGCTGCAAAACACGAAATTATAATGTGATTGTAGTTATTTTCAAGGAATTAATAAAGCAAATGACATAACACGAAAAAAGTTAATTACTTTATTTGAATAAAAAAATGTGCACTTTGAGCAAAGTCACTTAAAGTATCTATCAGATTATACGGATCATGATAGATTTTTTCAAAGGGTAATGAGAGGTAAGCTCGCTGACGTAGTGCACTCTGCATTAGCTTGAATGGCATAAGTGTACAATACAATTATGATCTGATGGTCAGATGGATGCTTTAGATGTAACGTTGACTTTAAGTGTAATATATGTCAGCTAGCTACATGTCAAACAAGCTACCATGGGTAACGCGATAGTTGCAGGCACAGCCGACGGCGATCGGGAACAGTTCCGCCTTGAAGTTGCCGCTCGAATCCATCGAAAGTAGCTTGACGGTGAACTTGCGACTCTTGCAGAATGTTACGTAGTTGTTTGGCATGTATTCGTTGCAGGACGCTCCCTCACTACAACAAAAAAGAAGGAAACGGTGTTATACGTTGTAATATCTTTGATTTGAGCGAAGTCAAGAAAGGGATTTTGTTCGGACCAAAAGTGTCACTGAAAGTAACTTCATGCGTCCTAACATCTCTAACTTGAGAAATGTCAGGAAAATTACTTGTTCGGTCAAGTCCCTCAATTAGAAAAAAGTTTGTTTTATCGAAATTCTCACTGCAACTGAAAACCGGAAGTAATCTCATGTGACCTAACGTCTCTACCTTGAGTCAGGAAAGTGAATTGTTCGGTGTATCTTGTGCTAATTAAAGACAGACCACAAATATACTATTTAAGTACGAACACTTTATCCTAATGATTAGCTAAACAAGAGTAAAATGCATTTGTAAGTCTTTAACCCGCTAGATATGCTTTGCCTGCATTCAATATATCTTTTGGAAGCTCTTTATTTTGAGAAAAAATTAGTTTTGTCCTAATATAGGTCTATCACTTTGTTGCATATCACTGCAACTTGAAACCGGAAGTAGTCTCATGTGTTCTAATGTCTTTGATTCTACAAAAGTCGAGATTTTGTTAATCCCTTCGATATGATTTGCTTTCATTTGTATTGTCCTACTGTCAGTCTATATTACTTCTTTGGAAATTGGTTTTGAAATTCTTACCGCTCGCAGCGCTCCACTTCAAGCACCTGCTTGTAATCGGGCGCTTGCACAATAAATTTATTCTCAAAATTTATATTCCTACCAATAACCGGCTGTATAGTGTAAACGCGCGTCTTGCACATATTCGACTCCTGCGGTAAAAAGCCGCGTAGCATGACATCGTCGCTGTAGGTCTGCACCACCGTGCCCGAATACTGCTCGAGGAGCGGATGATGGCGCAGCTTGTTGGTTGCCTGCGCGATATATTCGAAGGGATATTCAATGTTTGTCGTGTTGCATAGATGCTCCTTACAATCGAAGCCGGACAGATTGAAGAGTTTCCGTTTCAGTCGCCGGTTGTTGCCACGAACATTGGCGATGAGAGCGCCTTCAAGCACTGTCACCTACAAACAAACAATTTAATAAAATTCTTTATCTATAATAGTAAATTTATATAAAACTTACAGTAATTACAAGGATAATTAGGTAGCAATGTAAACTCCACATATTGTCGTCGATTTATCACAAACCACGAGAAACGATCGCGCTTTATATATTTGCTGGTCGGCTGATTCATTTCCTGGTAAGATTATTTTCACCAATTATGGTAATTATTCTTAAAAATCAATGTAATGTTTACATTTTGATAATGCTTAATTAAACTTATTAGTGCATTTCTATTTTCTACGCGCGCAATGATGTAAATGCACATGTGTTGTATGCAACCCAATATACAGCACACATTATTGATTGCAATGTAATGAGTATACAGCCAAATATACAAGTTTTAAATTTTCTCAACTTATTTTGCTGTTTTTTATAGTTCTGGCTATTTTCATACGTTTTAGCAACTTTTAGTGTAATTCTCTACCACTTTTTGCTGCTTTTATATGCTTTTGCAAGTTTTTTCGAAACTCTCGAAAAGTAGCGAGAAAAATAACAAAAACAAACAGTCAAAAGTTGTAAAAAAACCAGCAAAAATAGCAAAAAAATAAAAAATAGCTAAAAAGGCGGAAACTTGTCAATCCATCCATATACGATACAACTAATTCTAGTGTTTGTAATATGAATCGTGTAGCTTGAAACAATCTTTAATATATTTATTGAAAAATAAAAATAATACATTTGTATAATTAAAAACATTTACGTACGAAAAACAATGAAAAATAATGTACTTAAATACTTTTTTGCGTTTTTTTTCTTTCAAGTAAACAAAACAAGAAAATTATATAATATAATATATATAAAGGGGGATAAACAAAGTAACGGTGGTGAGATTTTTCTAAAAATGTTTCTTGTTTTTCTTTTTATTAAATACTAGTGAGAATTCTTTTACTATCCAAACACCACCAGCTATTAGATTTATTTATTATCATCGCATCTCTAGAAAAAATTGAATATACTTTCATTTTCTAACATTGTGGCGCTTTAACTTTTAAAGCAGCATGAAATTCTTCCAATTAATAGTAAAGGCACTCGCACTGCTTCAAGATTCTTAGCCGCTTGTTTTAAAAGTTAAAACGTGCGCACCCTATATGTTTATTTTGTATGTACAAATTCGAATTAATTTATTAATAAAAAGAAGAGGAGAAGGGGCAGGCAGCTGACTGACTTCGTTATCAATTTGTACTCTCTCTAAATAGCAAAATTGTGTGTCTCCATAATATTGTGTTTGCGTGAATAAATGCAATTATATTATATTTTCATTATAATATTAATTATAATAATATTAATAATTCATCACATGTTCATTTTGTATGATGTAAAAATTCAGGTAAATCTCACTTTTTGTCACAAATACTCTATAAAAATGCCACAAAATACATAAAGCGCTTCATGCAAAAATAAATGATATCATTATTTTTAAGTTAACGAGCCGTTTTTTTTTTGTATTTTTGTATTGTATCAATATTGTAAAAAGCGCTATTTGTATTAAGTCAAAAAAGCTTCTTTGTTTCGAATAAAATTAATTATACAAATCTATAGTATCGTAGTCGATCGGCTTATCATCTTTCGGTTTTCGCGAATACTTTAGTCCGAGCTCATCCGCCACCTTTTCGATCGTATCGAGCGCATAGTCCAGCTGTTCTTTAGTGTGAGCCGCAGACAGGCAAACTCGAATTCGGCCCTCCATCAACGGCGTCGCCGGGTAACCAACACCGACGGTGGCAATCTTGTATTTAATCAACGTGCGCACCATAGCCCTTAAAAACAAAAACAATTTAACACAATAAAGTTGGCTGCAGGCACTTAGTGCACCATAAAAACACAACACTAGGTAAACTTCTTCTACATTCCTGATGATGATAGAAAGAGGTCGAAATATATTGAATAAAAATAAAGCAACGTATATTATTAATTTTTTGTCACCTTGCCTAGTGTTGTGTTGATAACTTAACAAAATTATACTTCAATACATACGATATTTTCGAATACATGTAGACGAGAATCGGCACCACCGGCGAATCTTCATTCCCATACGTAATCACGCCGATTTGATTCAGCCGACGGCGAAAGTAGCGCGTGTTGCGTGCCAGCGCATCGATACGTCGATGTCCCTCCACCGTGCCGTCCTTGCCCATCAGAATCTTGAACACGGCAACGATTTGCGCCGCTACCGGTGGTGACATCGCGGTTGCATAGATGGAGGCAGTGCTATGTTTTCGAATACACGATATCAATTCCTATAAATCAACATAAATTTAACAATACTGCTACATGATATAAATGTAAATATAAATATGCAGTGGCAGAAGTGTTCAGTGTTTTGGAGCTCGTAAATATTTATACCTTGCTTCCTGCAATGTATCCGCCCGCCGAGCCAAAGCTCTTGGTAAAGGTGCCCATCAGGATGTCAACGTCCTTCGGATTGCAGCCAAAGTAGTCGACGACGCCCTTACCATGCTTGCCCATCGCACCGATACTATGCGCTTCGTCAAGGTACAGATATGCTTTGTATTTCTTCTTCAACGCTATGATTTCGGGCAGACGCACTATCGTACCCTCCATACTGTAAATACCTTCAACGATAATTAAGATCTTCTTCCATGACGTGTGCGTCTTGCACTTCGGCTGCCCGTACACTATTGCTTCTTGTAATTTATATTCTAAATCTTTAACATCTATATAAGACATAATATTGTTAAAATAGAAAAGCAACGAAATGAATTATCAATTAATTATTACCATTATGAGCAAATACTTTGACGGTGGCGCCCGACAGCTTAATCCCCAAAATTAGCGAGGCGTGATTCTTCGCATCGCTCAGCACCAGACAGCCGGGCGATAAAATCACCGGCAGATTGAGCGCGTTGGTGGCGAAGCCCATGCCAAAGGTGATCGCATCATCAACGCCCAAAAATTCAGCGGTCAACCGCTCCAATTCGATATGTAGATCGCAGGTACCAAAATTTTGGCGGCTCGAACACGTCGACACGCCGTACTCGTGAATAGCGGCGATGGCGGCCTCCGCGCACGGTCCCTTATTCTCCGCAAAGCCGAGATAGTTGTACGAGCCGAGATTCAGACACTTTGTACGCTCGCCGGTGTATCTTTAAATAAAAAACAAATATGTATTGGGTCGGGTTGGTTTGTTTACGTTTGACAAAGTGAGAGTATTCATTCGATAGTGTTTTTTCTGCTCTACAAAACAGTGTTCTTCGTTTTTTGGATAAATTTAATTTCGTCTTAGTTTTACGGCTTTGAAATGGAATTTCCAGGAAGCAAAAATGAGCATTTACGACACCCCTTGTTTTTTGCATATCATCGCGGCCAAAAGGCTGCTGAAGCAGCCCGGGACATTTGCAGCGTATATGGAGAAGGTATAATACACGAGTCTACAGCACGCAAATGGTTCGCTAAGTTTAAAAATGGCGATTTTGAAGTCGATGACAAACCCCGCAGCGGAAGACCTAGTGAGTTCGACGAAGAGCGTCTTAAAGCACTTTTGAAGGAAGATGGTCACCAAAGAAATCGCGAATTGGGCAAAAAAATGAACTGCACGCATAAAACTGTTCTCAGTCATTTTCATGCAATGGGATTTGCCGAGAAATTGGGAGCCTAGGTGCCTCATGAGCTCAAAGAAAACCAAAAAGAAAATCGCCTTCAAATTGCTTCGCAATATCTCGCCCGCTATCGAGCAACACGCTGTCATAAACATCGCTTTTTGTACCGAATAGTCACGGGAGATGAGAAATGGTGCCGATATATAAATGTGAAGCAAAGAAAGAAGTGGGTGGCTACAGGCGATACGCCAAAGCCGAGAGGCAAGCTTGACCTCCATCCAAAGAAGACCATGATCTGCGTTTGGTGGGACTGGGAGGGCATGTTGTACATGGAAATGCTCGACAGGAATGTCACAATCAACAAGGAGCTCTACATAGCTCAGCTACACCGCGTAAAAGAGCCTATTTGCCTGAAAAGACACCATTGACAAGGTCGAACCATACCCCTTCACGACAACGCCAGACCCCATGTTGCACAAAACGTCAAAGCAGCACTTCAAGAACTTCAATGGGAGGTCCGTCCTTCAGCATCCACCGTATTCTCCGGACCTTGCACCAACGGATTACTATCCTTATCAAACCATACGAGAGGCATTACCTTTGACAATGAAGAGGACCTCAAAAACTGGATAGATAACTTCTTTGATACCAGACCGGATGGTTTTTGGCATAACGGCATTGACAAGTTGATCGAAAGGTGGGAGGAGGTCGTAAAGAACAACGAAGAATACGTAGTTGATCAGTAGATTGTTGTAATTATTCGTTTTTGTTTGAATAAACGTCTTTGAAAAAAACGCTCCAAACTTACTATCCAACCCAATATAATACAAAAAAAATTGCTAAATATTATCAAAAAAAAAAAGTGTCAGAATGCCGGGAATCAAACCAGAGCCATGCGGTTCAGATTCTAGTATCTTGGCCACTAGATCACAAAGCATCTACGTTGTTTACCCTCATAAAATACT
>JARJDW010024311.1:0-28874 GCA_030264715.1 Adinopsis sp. GC000173 | reverse complement strand
TCGCTCACAAAAAAAACACACGAAACGAAAAAAAATAAAAGAGGTATGAAGCGCAAACTAAACGTGAAATAAATTACTGATAAAAAGTACGCGCGCTCTTGCACAATGTGTATTTGTCTAGTGTTGCTGTGTGCGCCGTATAATTAAATACAAGTTTAATGGTGACATGAGGAAACAGGAGAAGGAAACCTTTTTTTTCGTATGCGCTGTGTATGTTCATTGTAAGAGATACTCTAAAAGTTTATAGACCTTAACGAAATTGATATTGCTGTCTTGAGCATTATATGCAAAAAACGCCTTTATATGCACATGCACAATATTATACTATTAAATTGCATAACATGGAGTGACAATTAAGATATCTTCATGACTAATTTTCAATTTGATTGATGCAAATTGTTCTCTAAACCTACAGGTATTGATTGAAACTTATGAATAAATTATTTAAATCCAAACATTTTCTTTTCCAGGTAATGTTGCTTTAATATCTTCATTTCATCGAACTTCTTTTACCTGGATTTCAATACATTCTTTACAGTCAACTATGCCAATATGCTTTTATATGTAAAATGAAAATCTAATTAAAATAAAGTATTATGAAACTAGGTGAGAATTATTTAATTACTCTATACATTACAGGTTTCGTATTGATTCCGAATTAAAGCGAAGATAATCGTTTGTCATACATGTACATTAGATATGCTTGCTGTTGAACTACAACAAAATTAATATTTCTATTTGAGTGATTAGAGCAAGGGTAGGCAATCTATATGGCGGATAAATTTTAGGTTTAAATTTAATCATGGCATCAATTATAGTTATAATTGCAAACAATCGAGGATAGTTCGAAACATTTTAGATATAGGAAACATATGAAAACTAAAATTGTTAAAATATTGTAGATAATGCAAAAATGTCTGAGAGGCGCAAATCAGCGCAAGCCAAAGACTCTCCACCGTTAGAATAGAGCATTTCATCATTGATGACTAAAATTTCCATTTCCCACATTATCTACTGTTACATTTATTTCTATTTTTGATAAATTGTAACGACAATGATTATTTCCGTAGTAGAAATTGGAGGTAATCTTGATGTGCCTAATGGGACCCGCTCGCTTCGCTACTCTATGACCCACTTAGATGGAATTGGCATTGTTCGGAATTTAGGTTGAAAGTAACGAAAGAGGTAGGAAAACACCAGTTATATAGGAATACCATGAAATTACGGAAGTAAGTAATAAGTAGTAATAGAAAAGTTTTGACCCAAGTGGAACGATATATAGTTAAAGTATCCCCTAAGTTCATGGCATTTTTTTAATACTGCAACAATTACTTGTGGAACCTCTCCTATTAACTCTGACATCATCTGATCCTGATAAGTTACTACCATAACTTTAGAACTCCAGTGGGTCTTATGCACCCAATAATTGGTATTGAAAGGAAGTGAATTTCAAATTAATGGAAGTGGAATAAAAAGTACGGGATGGTTTTCATTACGTGATGGAGTGGATGAAAGATCGCAAATAAAAGTTTAGGATGGTTAAGAAGGGAATAGGCATTACCTTTAATTACTTCTAATTTTGAATAATTTATTTCAATTTCATTTGTGGTACCTCTTCTGTTAAATATGAAATCATGTGCTCCAGACGAGTTACTATTATAACTTTGGGACTTCAGTGGGTCCTATGTACCCCATAATTGGTATTGAAAGGAAGTGAACATCTAATTAATGGAAGTGGAATAAAAAGTACGAGAATGTTTTTATTATGAAATTCAGTGGATGGCAGATCGCAAATAAAAATTTGGGATGGTTTAAATGGGATTAGGTATTACCATAAATTACTTCTAATTTTGACAACTTTATTTCAATTTCTTCAAAATTAAAGAACTGGACAAATTTTACAATTAATAAACATAACAAATTCACACAAACTTGAATTTTCATAACCAATATAATGTCGTGTCTACTCACTTTGTCCATAACAATCTGATTGAATAATATACAATATAAAAAATGTTTTATCATTACATACATCCACAATTAGATAAAACAGCGTTCCAGTATAATTTAAACGTTTATTAATATACTTGCCAAGGAATATTATTAGGATAAACAAACATTTATTTAATGAAGGTAATAATACAGGTTTCATAATGTAATTTTTTTGTTAATATTTTGATGTTATTGTTAACAACATTGTTTTGTTCTCTTCGTTCCTACTCCCTTTTGAATGTTCGCCATAACAACACGAAATATGCACAGAGTCTAAAAACAATTATTTGCAGAAATAACATAATAATATCCGATGTGAAATCATCCTGGAACAGTAAAGGGCGCATAATTAACGCTAATTGTACAACTTCTTCGCAACGTATATTACAAACATTACCTTTGTGAAATTATAAATTTCCAACACAACATTTCCATTTCTAATACAGCTTGCTACGTCGCCACTACATGTAATATTATTCACATCGCTCCATTGATTTATCATCAAAGCTTCAAAACCATAACGAAACCATGAAAAATATGACAGCCATTTAAAGTAAATTGGTATTGAGCTGGAAAACTGCTATGCAATACAATTCCTTTTTGTACGTATTAAATTGAATTTTCTTACTGAATATTTAAAAAGAATCCGCCAAACAATAGAAGTGGAATGATAATTGGAGGTCCAATTGATAGTGCCATCGATTGGGATGTTGCAATGCACGAAATTAAATAACCTAAAAAGTAGCATTTTGGTATAATGTAAAATTTGTGTGCATTGATATTTATTTATCACCAAAACTAATTGCCACTTGCGTTGCTAAAATATTGACGCCAATCGCAATTAAAAAACGTATTATGTCCGGATTTAAACCAATCAAATAATAGCAAATGCACACGTACAATAGTGGAAATAATATAAATATTGGTAAATCAGCTAAAGTTTTGCAAATAAAATAAATATCGGTGCGATACATTCCATTCGTGTGCTCCCTAATGAATATTGGAAACTCGGAGCAAAACACCTGAAATTGTTTGTTTTTTATTAATTCAATGTGAAATTGTTTATTATTTAGATGGGTCGCATTTACAGTAACAACAACGAAAACGTTTTGAAATGTTAATGTTGTTAAGAATATAAATAAAGCGCCATTTATATTCATAATTCCGCTTTGTGTTAATTCCTGTTTATAGAATATGATGCTAATCACAATGGATATCATCTAAAATTTAAAAAATTGGAAAATGAACAAAAATTGGGTTGGGGAATAAGTTTGTAGTCATTTTATCAAAGATTTTTTCTGTACACCGCGCAGGAAAATTCAAAATTAACAATAATTTAAAAACAATACATATAGTTCTAGAACATCTAGATTTTTGTCACATGACTGCAGATAAATTCAGATGTATACAAACACTTACCAAGTTCTATGATTTATTAATAAAATGGATTTTGTATTAAAATAACTCTTGCTTAATTAACAAAATAAAGAGTTATATTAATTATAAAAGGTAAATTATATTTATAAATCAAGTTTCATGGACTAGCTAAGTATGTTCATAAGCATTCGTATATACGTGAAGTTATCAGAAGTTGAGTGAAAAAAATCTAAATGCTTTTGATGTATTTAACGAACGCACTAATAGAATGATAATAGAACTATTCAATTTAAAGCAGGGCTTGCTCCGAAAGTCATACCAAAATCAATTGTCGGTGCCAGTCTACCAAAAATGGCCCAATCTGGCATCGAAATAACCCATATTCCAGCTCTACAGCTTGGAAACGCTATTTGACGGAAAGACCTAACCATACTTCCTTCACGACAATGTCAGGCCCCATGTTGGACAAGTCGTCAAAGCTGCATTCCAAGACTCGAACGGAAGGTCCTTTGCCGTACTCTCAATGGATTACCATCTTTTCCGCTCTCTTTCAAACCATATGAAGGGCATATCGTTCGGCAATGAAGGGAAACTTAAAAACTAGCTCAATAACTTCTCCGATATCATACCGGGCAATTTTTGGCGGAAGATAAATTGCTCGACAGGTGGTAGAAGGCCGCAAACAGCGCAATGGTAAATTCATAATTGATTAATTTGTTGTATGATTGATAAAAAAGCTACGAACTTATTCCGCAAACCCAATAATAACGGTTTAAATAACTTACAATACTTTGTAATAAGCGCACTTTAAAATATAATGGTTCCTTTCTGACGGCCAACCAACTGCGCCAAAGAACGGCTCTAAATTGCGAGCGAATCGGTGCTTTGTAAGGACAGGGATCGCGTTCATAGCCAGTCCAAAAATCGTTATAGCTTAATTCGGTTTTCATCTGTGAAAATTTTTTAATAAAAAATAAAATACTCAACGCTCAATTCAGCAAGTTATACTAAATATGTTGTAGCAGCTGCAATTGCCGCACCATATTGACTCTTATCGTAGTTATTGCATATCATAGTTATCGCTTGCTTGCAAGATTCTTCTTCGCCGGGCATTAGAGCGAGCAATTGCATGTAATAATCAGCCGGATTGTAGTTACGAGGACACGGTGCGTTAATACTAAATTTATGTAAATGAAATGACCATAATGTAATAGTATGTATGTTTCAGCTGGAAAATTACCTATTGAAGAATAAATCTGCTTCGTCTGGCGTACCTAAAAACGCAATCCTTCCCTGCGACATAAAAAGGACTTTATCAAACATAGCGTATAATTCAGATGAAGGTTGATGGATGGTGCAAATGATTGTCCGCCCACTTTGAGCTAATTTTTTCAACACTTGCATTACGTTCAAAGCCATAAACGAATCCAGACCAGAAGTGGGTTCGTCGCAAAACATGAGAGAAGGATTTGTTAAAACTTCAGCTGCAAATGCTAAACGTTTTCTTTCGCCACCGCTAATACCGTCGCCTGGTATTCCAATTCGACTATTTTGGCATTTTATTAAACTCAGCTAAAACATTTCCAACGATAAATGTCGTTTGTTTTATGTTTAAAATTTAATTAAAACCTCCGAAATGACTTCATTGACCCGTTTAAGGCGTTGCGCGTATGGAATGTGCTTGTCCATGCGAACCAAAGCCTAGATAACGTTTCATTTAAATAATAATTTTCGTACAATGCGAATACACTTTAGATATAAATACGTGAAATATGAGATGCTCTCGCACTGTTAGATTTGCAAAGAATAAATCATCCTGCTGTACGTAGGAACTTTGGCTGGTCAAGCTGGAATGGCTTAGTGGAATTTCATTTGTACATCTTAGACCTGTCAGGATCGTGTTGGAGCAACTTCGAAAAGTTAGAGAATTTAAAAGCGTCGTTTTTCCAGCGCCGCTTGGACCTAAGATTGCTAAAAGTTCGCCCGGATATGCAACACCGCTAACTAAAAAATATTAAAGCAAGCACAAAACTTATTTTATCCGACCAACAAGAAAAAAAAAATTCATTATGCGATAAAAAAATATATATATCTATGTATATTGTAATAAAATTACCATTTTTCAGAATGTGCTTTTGTTCCGCTTGCGTTTTAGTGAAAGGATTGCGAGATTTGTGAATCTGCGTTACAAAAACATTTAGATCTTTCCATGTATAAGTTATTCTTTGTTCAGGTGGTATAAGATAAAATCCTTCGGTCGTTCCATAATATTCAGCAAATTTACAAACTAATGAACTGTCCTTAATGCAAAAATAATCTCCATTTTATTCGCATTACAGAGTGATGTGATGCGTGTATGTTTGGTAGTACTTACATGTTTTAATAAACGTTGCTTCTCATGTGACATATTTTAAACGACTCTCCGAAAAAATACACACTCAATAATAATAGATAACAGGCACTTGTCTCTTGATGATAAAATATGTAACAGTTTTTATTTGTGTATTGTATGTATAAAGCCAGCATACACACACAAAACACAGCGCTTTTAAAGTGGATAAAACGGAAGGCAAATGTAAACTTGTTTATTCAATTTCTCCCCTTGTTGTTCGCGAGTATCAATTACGCATCTTAGGATTAGTTCCACATGTATCCATTTTCCACATTGATTCAATAAAAATAAATCGATATTAATTACGCGCATTTTTTGCTAAAAAAATATGTTTATAAAGGCCAGAATTGATAGTGAGATATTTATATTTACAGTTTAATCAGTAGCGTATTAAGCGATAATCGCGTAAATTAACATTGATTCAAGATAATTAATTAAACAAATTTATGTAAAATGGAAAAATATGAGAATATAAATATTATTGTTACGATGTTGGATTTGATGCGGAATTGAAATCAGCATTGCACATCACTTCAAGATGGTAAATTAAACTATTTAATACAATACTGCAATGAATGTTTATAAAATATAAGCGCATGCACTACTTTATTAATTTAAACATAAACATAAAATGTTACGAGTTGACAAATAGGTTCAGGAAATTGAGAATTTAAATGATGCGGTGGAAGAAATAAGCAAATATAAACATGTATATATGTAGATATATCTTATAAAAGTTAGTAGTAGTTGTGAGTTTCGACGCAAATAAATATTTATTGAATCATTCGATAAAAACATATCTATAAATAAAAACATTTCTATAAAGAAGTTTTTTTATTTTATTTTTACTAAAATTATTCATTTGTTTTAATAGGTTCGTTCGGGCAGGCATTTAAGAACTTTACAGCGGTGGAAATATTCACGGAGGAATAGTCAGTGCCTGCATATGGAGTCGGTTTCGTGTCACAATCAAGTGCACATAATGCATATTATATGAATTAATAATGAAATTCGAGACACGTAATGGAGGCAGGCGTTGATTATTGTGCAGTGAATATTTGGACCGTGGCAAAGTTCCTTAAATGCCTAATCGAACAAACCTAAAGTTTACAAGATAATTTGTACATAATTCAATAGGAAAACATGTTTCTTTTAATTTATATTGAAATTATTGTTTATAATAAATTGCTAAATATTTGCATAGATTTTTATTTATAAATAGAATGAGGAAGAAAAGACAAATGGTAAAACGCTGTAGAGAGCAATAAATATGCATTTTCATATATGTATGTATAGTCAAATAAAAATGAAAACTTTATGTGTATGTATATGTAATATATTGCTTAATGAAGAAAAAATATATTTTAATAGTAGATATTAGATTTTAGTAACTTTTATACAACAGGTTTCACAAAAAAAAAATAAATGATGATAAAATACGAAATAAAAAAAGAAAGGTTGTTCGCTTTAGAAGTAATCGAGAAATGTTTAACAACCTTTAAAAAAATATTTTTTCTTTATACATTATTTTCACTATAATAAGATTTTTCATTTTTTAAAAATATTAGTTTAATATTAATATAAATACTTTCCTTAAAATATTATAAAACAACGTACAAGAATCTTGATGATGTTATCATTTTATATGGAAAAATAAACCATCAGCAATATTCTTGGAAAATCACTTAGTAAATTGGCACTTAATTCATTATTTTTCATAGTTTGGCAACAGAATAGTTTTATAAATTAATAATTAGTTTTGTTACTTTTAGTTATATTATGTGTTGCCCAGTTCATAGAAGTTTTCCATGAATTGCATAACGCTTCATCAAATTTTGATCTAAAATGTTTCAACGCTTCGTCCTCCGACTTGGATAGAACGAGAGTGTCCTTTAAATAATTTAGATCCTTTTCAGAGCTCAGCTCTGGTAACCCTGTTGATATCATCATTGCAAAGAGCGATAGTATTAATTCGCCGTGCTTTCTTAATATTAAAAATGCCTGCTCACAATAATGTTGAAATTGTTTAAATTCTAAATTCTTCTTTTCACCTTTACTTATAACATGCACAAAATCGTGTGTTAATACAAACGGTACGCGTTCACGTTTAAAACCGAATTTCTCTTTAAAATGTCCGAGAATGTGGCCGAAATCGATGTGAAACAACTGGAAAAATAGAAAATACATATGATTAATGAACATAAAAGCACCAACTTTTTAACATATCAATGTTTCCCAAACTTTCAGAATCTGTGTACCTCTTTGATAAATTTCGTACAACTGCGTACTCCCTCGTTAAAAAGTGCATATTATGCGATTCAATAAGTACGAGAAATAGAAATTGAAATAAAAGTGAGGATATTTAACAAAATTTTCTTCAATCAGCATCAACTCTAACTGCGGGTATTTTGAGTGGTACGTTTATAATAAAATTACATATACTGCAGCAGTGAGACCGTTAACCCCTATGAGTACGCGTACCAGACTTTGGGAAACACTGTAATATATAAATCATAATTTACCTGTCCGTTTTTCTTAACCATGATATTATCCGAATGCCGATCTGCGACGCCTAAAACGTACGTAGCAACGCAATACCCTGCACATGAAAGCGTAAATTCTGTAATTGCATTCTTTAACGCAACTTCAGATTGATTATGATGCTTCAACCAAGCTGGAACAAATTTGAGATGAATTCAATTCCTAATTATAGAATGCATAACAAAAACAATACCTAATCTTGAATCCTTCTTGAAAGCGGATGTCGCTGAAAATATGCCTTTCTCCTTCTGGATATTTGCTATTGTTTCGGCATTCAATACTACTTCTATCATTCCTATCCTATATTCCATTGATATGCATTTATACGGATTCAATCTAAATACATAATAAAAATAAATAAAATTCAACCATTCACATAAATTACTAATTAGTTGAAAGCGAGCGATAAGCAAATTTTATTTGTGCACGTGTGAATGTGACAAAATTTCGTTAATATACACACACAAAATTGCACTAAATAAAGTACAAAACATAAATTTTCGTTACGTGGTCGCAACTTAATGGTGTGTACCTTCGTTTAGATCAAATCTAGCGCTTTTTAAACACGATCACGTCATATATGATTGTTCAAAACGACAATCTCAACGTATTGTAAATTTATGTATACTTCCTCAAATATTATCAATACCGCATATTCGCATTTACAATAGTATATTAAAATCTAGCTTATTTATAATCAAATCATATTTTGCCAAACCTATTTTTTCCTGGTTTTGATTACTATCATTGCGGTTCTGGAAATTTCCAGTCCGTTTAATTAGAATCCAATTATATGTGAAACCGCTTTATCTGACCAATGAGTAATTTTTGCTTACCGCAAATCCAAGCCCTCCTGCTTCCACAGCTTATCCATGATACGAAGCATTTGTAATGTTAACATATCTTGCCTCAAATCATCACCATTCTTAAATATGATATAAATATCGTCACCATTGCTGTCCGAGTTTTCATACACAACCCACAGCGGCCGCATTTTACTATCCATTATTTTAACCTTTTCTAATCTGCAACACAAATACACAATGTTCGATAAAATGCAAACGGAATGAATCCAATTAATAGTATGCATTACTTGATTTTATTGCACCTATAACTTGGATCCAATGGACTAATTAAATTTCTCGCCGCTTCAATGCAATGCGATTCGTTCAAATACGATTGCAACGACGAGCGCGCCTTTTCCTTATCCTTCTTATTTCTAACAATTTCACTACACTTTTTCAACTTTTCTAAACAATCTAATTGTTTGCTTAAAACCATCATATGTTCTTGACTACCTCTGCAATAAGCCTCTAGGATTAGTCCAAACCGGACAGACACTGATGCCACTTGCATTTCGGACCTGCGAAAAACATTGTGAGTTAATGCACAGTAGCGAAAAACACTTTGATGGCTGAATTACCTCAAATGCCAAAATAAATAATGACCTATTTTTTGATTGATTAAAGCCCTTTTGAGCAAGTATTGCACTAAATCACAGTCTAAAAATAGTTCATGCTTTAAAGCTTGCACCAATTGTAGTAAATATAAAAGTAAATCATCATTCCTGTAAAAAAATTGTATTAAATATCAAATTAATATAAGATTGCAATAGGGAATTATTACTCGATTGTGTTAAGACATTTAACGGCAAATTGTCGAACTTGTTGATCCGCATACGCATAATCAAGCAGCTCCAATGCCTTCTCAACAGGTAATATAGGCCATTGCTCCAAGAGATAAACGACTTCGCTAACTTCATCCCTATTTTCCCAGTCAATACAATGAAGCAATTTAGGAAGTACCTCAGGTGCAACAGTTAACCAATGCAATCGATGCTTAAACAGCAATTTTCTTTCCTATAAAATCAAGCATGCAAGCGATAAAATTGTGGCTACGCATATTAATTAATCATCGTTACTCATACCTGGTGGTGCATTTCATACAATGAGTCATTTTCGTAAAATTTTTTCTTGATTTCCGCTAGACTTTCGGCTGACAGTTCCTCCTTATTCTTGCCCTTTTTCTCTTCGACGTAATTCAGAATGTGGGTAACCGATGGAAACAACACGATCTCTTTATTTGTATATTTAGCGAAGGTTAGCGTGAGCGACGTTGCGTATTTTGTGTTAGGATTGCTAACAACCGTGCCCAGCGAGTTCAACAAATTATCGTTCATATTCATAAACATGAAATCCTCGGCGTACGTCCACATGTATAACGTCATTGAACCAGTTTTTAATTGGTTTTTAAAATCGAAAACGGTCGTGTTTGCCCATGCAATCGGATTTGAATACAGCTCCTAGAATACGTCACAAAAACGCAATCGAAACATTTCATACACAAACAAATAAATGGTTTCTTACTCGAGATGTATCTTTAATTCTTCGCGTTCGGCCGCCTTTCGCACTTCGGGTAACTTCATAGATTGCAAAACAGAGTTTAGCACTTCTTGGAATATTGCATATTTGAATATCAAATGTGAGTGTTTCATTAAACGAAAATTCCAGTGTCTCTTCGGTGATCATTTTCTCGGTGGCTTTTTGCGGTGCGCACAACGACTTGCCGCCATGAAAAAGGCCCACTTGTACTCCAATCTAATTAATTGTCATCCAATGAGAATAATAATAAAAACGTAATGGATATATCGTAAATTACCTCAACAGCACTCCTTTTAATATCACAATTTAATTTACTAATATCGCATAAAGTCAGCTCAAACTTATCTTCAATATTCCAAGACGAGACGATATTCTCCTTTTTTCGCAGCGTCAATGTTGAAACAGGTTTTTTATGAGTCGTCGCTGTTAGATAACCGTAATCGTTTTCTACTTGCACTAGAACATAAAAAGCGCCATTGTGAAAAAATTGATTACAGCTTGGGTAAAAAGCGGCTGCATTACATTGAACGTTATGCCTCCCTACAGCAATTAACGTAGGAGTCACATCACGTGATATACAGTCTCTTATAAATTCAAAATGCGTTAATGGGTAACTTCCAAATAAATATTCCTCACATCCACACACTTTCAGTATGTAATTTTCGGGCCGTTCCGGCTTAATATTTAATACAGTGGCTTTCTTATTCAATATGATTTCTAGTAGTTTGTGAGGATTTGTATCATGTTTTACATTGAATTTAAAGCACGACTAAAACAAAAAAATAATCAATAAGCAATTTGTATTATTGGTGTTTTGTAATGTAATACGCACATCTGAGTGTCCTTCGAGTTTTGCTACTAAAAATATACTGCCGTTTTGGTAAACACTATTGCAAACGTTTAATAATGAATTAGCTTCGGGTGATATGCGGGGTGGACATTGATACAATAATCGATCATTCCATGATAGATTCTGTCTGCGTTTCGCTATATTATCACCTATCTTCCTCATTTTAAATCTAAAATCGTTTATTTCAACACTACTTAAGGCATCAAATTCATGTAAACCTAAAATCGAATACATTAGTATACAATTATATGGCCGGTTTCATAAAGCGTAGTTAACTTTGCCAACAGGGTTAACTGCGCATTTGTGTTTGATGATAATCATTATTCGTCAAATCAGAGATGATTTAATAGATATATGATCACGTAGTTAACTTAGAAGTGTTAACTCTGTTGTTAGAATCAAATAACGTCTCATAAAGGGTTGTCATAGTATATTTAAATATGGAATTTCCGAATCAAGCGCCAGACCTTGATTAGTTCGCAAAAAACAAAAAAACCTATTTATACGATGCAAAAAAATAGATGGATATGTTATTGGGAATTATAATCACATAAGAACTTGTAAGCGTAATCGATTACCCCAAGTGTTAAAGACAGTTATTTCTAATATCTCGCAAACAGTAGCAAACATTAATTTACGCCTATGGTTTGCCATGTGATTACGGTTCCCAATGGTAAATAAGTGAAAATCGACAACACATGTTAAAAAAGCTGCGATAATTTGCTTCTTTATGATATTGGGAACCATAATTAGCTAATAGTCCTTATGCGCAAATTGATCTTTAGAGCTATATGCAAATTGTTAAGAAATAGAGCTCTTTAACACGTAAAGTAATTGTTTACGTAGATAAGTGATTATGGTTCGCATGATTTCCAACCTATTCTAGAGGTTTGTATCTTTAGTTTCAGCACAACTTATATATAAATAACACACAAAATCTAAACGGCTTGGCAATTCTATGCCCTGTAGATTCCACACCTCAAATCAAAAATTCTTGAAACATTGAGTATAAATTGCATATGCAAAATGTATCAATTTTCTAACCAATTTTTGTAATTTGAAATTTATCAAATCAAATTTTAATACCAACTTAAATCATTATTATAAAAATTACTAAATAAGTTGCAAACATCGAAGTAAACTCAATAATCAGCTGACAACGGTTTAACATTGCTATAGTTTTGTTTATGAAACGCATCACCGTTAACAACATGATCAAATTTGATTCCGGTATTACCTAACATACGGAGTTAACTACGTTTAATGAAACCGGGGGTATAATAAAGTTTATTAACAGTATTACGTTTTCCTATTAAATGACCAATTTTTAAATTTAATGAGCTTTCAGTCTTATCTCCAACGCATTCAGTTAGCTTAACAACAGCTCCCAACGGTCGAACTTCACCCAACCGTCGCGTCTCATCTTCGATCTCCTCCAATTCCGACATGATGTTAACGAACGTAAACACGTACACGGACATGTCGTGCAACATGCCGTACAGTGGTAGTTTTTGTGCTTCATACCACAAGTCCTACAAATATTGAATATATAAGAAACTACATAGATTAGTGCAAAATAGCTAACATACCTCTTTAATTTCGGAAAAGGTTGAATTTAGTGTTGCTGGTAGCAGTATAATAAGTCCATTGGGCATCAAACAAGTCATTGTTACTTTCCAAATAGGTTCCGTCGACCAAAAGTCGGACTCGTACTCGACGGGAATTCCCATCTTGAAGCCTTTCAAGTCTTACTCAATGTGATTTAGGTATTTTATAAACCTCCAAATCTATCTACATCGTTCACGTTGTATTTGTGATATAAACAAGCATATAATATTCTGTAACAAAAATTGATCGAATTATAAATAACACAACACTAGTAATTTAAGTAATTTGTTAGTAATCAAACAAATGATTATTAAACGCTGAATAATAGTTAAAACGTAAAAAGCAATACAAGAAAGTTTTTCGGAGAATTTAAAAGGTCAATAACACATTAAGTTCTAATTATTAAGGGTTTTTGCTCAAGTTTTCTTATTTAATAATATATAGAAAAGATAGTCGATTTTAATTATTGAGTAACAGTTGTATGTAGATATAGATTACTATCAAACACAACAACAATAAATGAACACTATTTCAATTAGGTGTTAAAATATGAATTAACGTATAAGTAATTGTTGAATTGTTGTTTGCATTCTAGAATTGAATTCGTTAATATTTCAAACACTCAATTCGTGTAGGTGTAATGTAAATATGAAAAGCGTACCATTGATATTTCGATAATTTGCTTCGATTAGAAATTTTTGGCTTGGAAAACACTTACACACACAATACACCCAGAAAACTAGTAACATAGAGTACGCTGTAAGAGCTGTAGACTGTCAATTCCCCAATAAAAAGTGCACAGCAAATGATGCCAGCGCCCTCACCTTTTACTCGCTGACTCAACAACAAAGCGCGCGAATCTATTAGTATTCAAATATGTTTTGATATACAAGGGCAAATCAACTATTATACCTAAATATAGCTATATTTTTTGATATGTTTGTGATACTGTCTTGAAAAGTACAGAACACACTTGGTGCTCATTTGGTGTTCATTTGGTATCCATTTTGTGCTCATATGTTGGTCAATTGGTGTTCATTTGAGTTCATTTAATATTCAATTGATGTTCATTTAGCCCTCAATTGGTACTCAATAGGCGCTCATTTGGTGCTCAATTGGTCCTCACTTGGTACTCATTTGGTGCTCATTTGGTGCTCAACTAGTGCTCATTTGGTATTCAACTGGTGCTCGTTTGGTATCCAAATGGTGCTCATTTGGTACTCATTTGGTATTTAATTGGTACTCATTTGGTACTCATTTAGTGCTCATTTGGTGCTCAATTGGTGCCATTTGATGCTTATTTGGTGTTCGCTGGAACGGTTTGAGTTGTACGAAATCTATATCCTAACTTCAAAGACGTCCTTTTGATTCTACAACATTTTTAAAATTAGCTCTACCTAAAGGCAGCATTCATCATTCATCAATGATGTTTAACAAAAAATGGCTTCCGCCATAAACACACTGAGTTTTTCCCTTTGGAGCTTTCGCTCTGCCGAAACTTCCAACTTTGTGCGCTTTCTTGTACAGCCATAAAGTTTACTACTGACATAGAGAAGTGAAGACTCAAGTTGGTTGCTTTTAATAACCCAAAGAGAAAACGCAGCCAATGCGATTATTAATTTCTGAAATTTTATTGACTCATTTCAAAGTATATTCAATTGGAAAAAGCATAAAACAGTATATAATTATCAAAGAAACAAAATTCCTATAGGAAAATCTAGTCGAATTGAAAATATGTTTCATAAATGCCTATCTTGTTTTGTATTAAATTGCTTTTTAGGTTTTTATCGAACGATGAATTTTCAAGATGCAAATCATATAAATTGATAACTAGTCTTCTTGTCCAAAATTATATCGCAATTTTATCTTAAGCATGTTAGAACATATTAAGCTTCTCCTTATAAAATTTCTTATCATAACGGGGAAATATAATTTTGAAAAATCGAAACAACTTAATCAAAATATATTACATGTTTATTTTATGACTAATTTATCATTAGTGAACTAAATATATACAAAATACAAAATACTGGTAAAATGGAACATGCGATATTCAGTCAGTTTTCTTTTCTTTGACGTCCGCCAGCGTATCTACTTTGCGTCCCTCGTCATCATACTCCTGGTCGTGGTATGCTTGATAAGCGTACACACAAATGATTAAATTAACTGTAATCACAGCGGCAAGTACCGACCAAACGGTATTCGCGTAGCCATCAACACCAAAGTCTATTAAAATATGTTTGGTGGCAAAAAATGCGCCAAATGGCAATGTAAACATTAAAAAACTATAGAAGAGTAGTAGCAGGATAGCCTTTGATGCTTGTTTAGTATGTTCCGGGATTAATGGTTCATTAGCTGCGTCCATTCTGTAAATAAAAATGCAAACTATTAACTATATTGTTATAGATTTAATTCCGTATCTTAGTCAGCTCTGTGAGAAAATATGGGCGTATGAGTTTATCATAAGGATAAGCTTGTAATATTCAATTTACTCTTCTTCCAACAAGTTACTTTTTCTCAACTAATACTCGTATCATTAAAATAACGTAAAGGAAAAAGGAATAACTTAGTTACACGAATCTGGAAAATAAATTAAAGTAAATATCGTAAAACATGTGACTATAACCTCAAATATAACTTACAGTTTATGGCGAATTATACCATTGCTTTAGCAGTGCTCATTCGCCGCTTTTCTATCATCAAAATCCCTTCAACGATTTGTGGTATTTCAATAGAATACTTAGACATACCTTATAACTTTTTAAAGAATTCTTGAATGTGTAGTAAACATCGGAAGGAAGGATAATACAGCAATGCTCAAAACTTATTTCCATTTACCATTATTTAACATTTAAATACATATTCAATAAAAAAAAACAGCAAATCTATTTAATATAACTATATTTATGACTATAAATTAGAAATTAAGACAAGGAATACCATTTTTTATGCAACTGTTGATATTTCGTCATATTAATTTTTATCGAATCAGCAATTTCATCCGCATTTCTATTTTGTCCATAATAATCAACAAAACCTCCATCTGGATTAACCAAATACATGATTATTGTATGATCAACTATGTAATCACTATCTTTATCCTTTGGCCCTGCACTAAAATACACCCGATAGGCCTTGCATGCTTTGCCAACTTGCTCCTCCGTTCCAGTCATTCCGAGCAATTTTGGATGAAACTCCTTGCAATACTTTCCTACTATATCAGGTGTATCCCGGGTGGGATCTACACTAATAAATATCGGTTGTACTGGCGGTGTATTTTTACTGTTTTCTAAAATATTTCCATATTAGTAAATTTGTTACATAAATTAAGTTCCATTAAGTTTACCTAGCTTATCAATAACCAATGACATTTTCTCTAATTCGTCGGGACAAATATCAGGGCAGTGAGTGAATCCAAAATAAATAAGTAACCACTGGCCTAAAAACTCTTCACTTTTCCTCAATACTTTATCACAATCAAGCAATTCGAAGTGACCACCTATCGCTGCTTTACCCAACATTCGCTGTCGTTCTTTTAACATAGCTTCCTCCTTTTGATGCTTCACATACAACATAAATCCCAATATTCCTCCGCCTATTGCCGCCGTTATGGAGAAACTTTTCCATGTTACCGGGCCTTTACCTGAACCACTCGGTTTCCGTACGGTTGCAAATCCTTGTGATTGAAACTGGAATGATTATAAATGAAATAAACAAATATTATTAATAACTGAATGATATACTTGTGATGATTTAAGTAAAACCCTAAAAGCGCTTATTCTTTTCGAAGAATTAAGAATGTTTTTTAACACAGAAGTCATTTTTGGGAACTTGACATAACCTAATAAATCTAATGTATGCTTATTTCACAACCAGCTTGTTGGAAAAAATGCCTAAGTTTAAGGCGCCAATCAACAATGACGAACGCTCAAAATAAATATGACCAAAGCTAGTTAGTCAAATATGAGATAATCAAAGGTAAATATATTATCACAATCAATGAAAAATGAATGGCATTTAATGACATTTAGTAAGTGAAAAATTAATTTCAAGCTAAATTGAAAAATAATATATGGAAGAGAAATTGCCAATAGTGACTTGGTGCATTTAAACCCTTAGTCCTCCTGTTCTAGTAAATGATACAATCACATATATTTTTAATTTATATTTATTGAAAAGTCGTTGAAGGCACTTCAATTTGAAAAAACAGCTTACACTAAAAGTGGAGAACTTACATTATTATACTATAATTTTATACAAACTTTAATACATAACGAATGCGAAGAATTAGAAATTACAAAAATGTATAGAATTAACGCCGTAATTATTATAGGTAATTGTTTACTTGTTGTTAAAAATTCTACATTTTTCATCATTCCTTAAAAATCTTGCAATTTCACAGTAATACCATTATATAACGAAAATTCCTAAATATTTAATAAATATTTTTCAGACTATTAGGAAAATAATAATAATAATCTTGCCATATATCACAATATTTTGGTTAATTTTATAAATTATATAATTTTTAATCACGAACACGCATATTCCAAATTGATGAACGTTTCGCACCGACTGTCGGTCGAGCAATTGAACTAAATTTGAACTTGTTTATTTGCACATGTGGTCCTAATGCCTCCTGAATTAGCTTCAACTCCATGTAGTCGATAAATCCTCCATGGACATCTAAGTATACTAAACTATGAATTTGCTTTAATAGTAAGAATGCCTTGTAAGGTATGAGGTAGCAACGCGATAGCGCTAAAAAATTTAATTCGTCTAATACGATTATGTACTTTATGGCACGTCCAGTCAGTCCCGTACAATCCGACAAATCCAACTCTCTTAATCCTTTACATCGCTGCACAAGATCACATACATCTACAATTGTAATAATATTATAACATGATAATAAAAATTAATGATATACACTTACGATCATCAGTTAATAGTTTCTGACACCCAGACATGTTTAATCTATCTAAGGTTTTAGGTAAATGTTTACATATATAACTTATTGTCTTACTGTCTAAGTATGTCCATCCTATATTTAACTCCCGCAACCTAAAAATGATATTATTTAAGAATAGATGAATAAACAAATTTGGTTATGGCCTATTTAAAAAGCTAATAATCTTTGGTAATGCTACATTATAAATCAAACAAAAGGTTTTGACTTAATGTACACTTCATTGTTTTTTTGTAATTTGGAGGGGAAAAACCTTAAAAAATATCCAGTATCTCCTTGACAAATAATTGTTCTTTTAACAAAATTGCATTACAATTACATTACGCAAAGTTTCAGAATTTAAATTTAAGATTTCTGCACAAATATTTCGCTTCGGCTTCTGAATAATTTCTGGTTTATTCTATAAACGCTGTATTTAAGTAAATCACAAAAAGAAGCCAGGCGCCGTTAAAATACAAATTCTACATTTCTTGAAATTAGACGCGCATTGAAAATATTTCGTAGAATTTGGATTATTGCTCTTGAATTATGAGCTGTCTCCTACTGGAACAAGATGTACATTTCTGTGGGTGTGATTAAACCTTCTGTAATGATTTCTGTACCCTAAATGCGGCAATTCTCTTTGTTAATGTATCAATTTTAATAGAAATGTACAAAATGTTTTGAAAAACAGCAATTATTTAATTAAATGAAAGTTACTTCATTTCAATAGTAGATTAGTTCATTAAAGTCCATTTTTAGCCAAGACTTTTCGTTGAATTTAAAATTTAATATATTGCAAAGATTACTAATATTTTAAATCAGTTCAAATTGGCCCATTCTCTATTTACTTACTTTATACAATTTGTTAGTAATGCTGAAAAACCCCGCAAACTTAATCCTTGTGCCATAACTAAATTCAATACTTCGAGTTCTTTATTCTTCGCTAATGCCACCATAACATCAGTATTTACCATAACATGTTCGAGACTAAGCTTCTTTAATCTTTGGCACTTTGTGAACAGTTGAACTAGACTATCTGGTGTGACATTCACCATACTTAAATCGAGGTATAACAGGCGAGATCGAAAATCGGCTTCAGCAGCGCGACAATTCGGCTGAATAATAGGATGGCCGATTTCGCTTTTGGCTAGTCGCAGTATAATGACTTGCCTACTCAGAATTTGCCCGAATGCTCCTGGGAAGAGCACACGCGAAGATACATCCATTCGAGCCCATAAACTATCATCTTTCGTTAAGCGGTAAAATCTATTACATACGCAGGCCACTTGGGTTAGTTGCCGTTTTGGCAAAAAATGAAATACATGTAGAATTATTTCATCCGATAGAAACGAAAAATAATCTAAAACAATACATGAATTATTAGAAAAAAAAACGTTAGACAGTTAACCAATAATGTTCAGTATAAAAGGTTTTAAAAAACCAATTGTCGAATTCATGAAAAATAAAATAACATGAATATCGTTTCAGCATTTCAAGAAGACGTCATCACAAGAACTAAAAGTTTGAACCGATTGTAAAGTACATGTATTCATAAAGGGAATGTCTGCTTTTACAGCTTACTTTTTGTGAATCCAACAACTGAGTTTTTAAACCATTTTATATTAATCAACATGATTCAAAAACTGAAGGCAATACCAACGTGTTTTAGTTTATTAACGTTCAGCAATAGTAGACGATGTAAAAAGGATACATATATAATTTTAGTGCGAAAGGCCTCTTAACCAATATACCTACATATTTTTATTCCAAAAAATATAAATTGTTAAGTACGATTAAGCAAACAATAACACTTACATGTATTATATTATATTTCAATTTAATATTGGAAGAAAATTCAGAAAGAGAATTGGACAATTGGACATTCTAATGTTCATGCATTAAATATTAAATATGTAAAAATTATTCCAATAAAATATGCCATTATAAGAAATAATTCCGAGTTCACCCTGAGAGAAGTGCCCAATGATATTCCCAAGATATCTAATCATTTTAAGCCAATTATTATGATAAATGTATAAAATATATCGTTATTAAATTTTCCATCATGGCTTTGCTTAGTGACACATATAAATTATGCTGAATTTGCTGTTTCTCGTATTAAGGTATCAATTTAATTTATTTAAAAGCAAACACATGTTTAAACGGCAGTATATTTCGTATTCAGCTAAAAATGGTTTGGGTGTATTACATGTAACTCGTTTTCTTTATATTTAGAAATCGAATGTCGATCAAATCAAATTAACTTCTTTTATTTTTGCATAATTATTTTACTACTATTTATTGAATCATAATGGAATAGAAATATATCCTTTAAATATTGCCACAATAAGGCAAGTAATTGCAACAGAATTCCTTAATATAAAGTATTTTGCATTCTTATTCATCATTAGCATTAAATATATTCATTTAATTCGAAAAGCAATGTTAATACTTCTATATCTGTATTATTAATAAGCTTATTTTTGAGGTAAAACAAATATTTTTCTGGCAAATACGTGAATGCCTAATCACTTTTTTGATATCAATATGTTGTTGGCAGAATTTTATCTCAAAAGGTAAAAAATCACTGCTTTAATTTACTACAGAGAATTTATATAAACCCCAATTTATATATATTTTGTTTATTAATTCACCTCATGATTGAGGACTTAAATACCCTAATTGAAATTACAAACAACATACCTGTAGTACAATCATTTCCTTTAATACACTCATATCCCAATGTGCTCGCTATGCTATCATTACCCTCGCTTTTGGACCGTTCCTAAAACAATTACCACGTAAATATCTAGTAAGTTGAAGTAAACCTAGTCAATAATACAGAATCGGATTGTTGTGGCGTTTGGAAGTAAGTCTCATTGCAAATTTCATTGCTGAAATCCTTCTCGCACTCATCATCGCTGGGCGTCTCTGAATCGCTCGCCAGCAAAGCCACACCATAATCAAACACCTCATCTAATTGTACATGTTTCTGCGTTAAACTCCATCGTTCTTTCGGCGGGCAATCATACCTTGCTTTTTTCCTAGAAAGAATGAAGAAATGTGTTTCAATACATAACCTCTACGCGCTTAAATTGATATTTTATTAATTAAAATAGTAGCTAATAGTGAAGCTAGTCGAGTTACCTAACAGGTGAACCGTCCATTATAATACTATTAACATCTATCGGTTGCAATATATTGTTCGAAGTCATCACGCAAGAAATTTCACTAAACATATGAGTTCCCTCCAATTTCAATTTTGCCTGAGACGACTGCGCAAAATCGTGCTCGCCGTCATATCAGCAGGTTTTTTTTCAAAACATTACCACTTGAATTTTATAGAAAATTTATTATTTCAGTTTAAAAGTACATTACAAATTTGAAAGTAAATGCAATGCAAAATTCAACGTTACGATTTTTTCATTTGTTATTGATAACAATCAAACAATCAACTAGACGTTCATTAGCATATCTATTTTACTTAATTTTATCTTATGAATGAAGATTTTATTTTATTTTACTTACTCAAATTCATTTGGGGGTTTAAATAGGCGTATTTTGCATTTCATGATTGTTAACTTCTAAAATAATTATTTATTAATATCTGGGAAGGAAGATAAAACCTGGAAACCAAATTCTGCGTAATGGTGCTTTAAATTCTTGATTGTTGAAAATCGAATTGTGAATACCTTAACCAATATTGCAAAATCAATAATGGCACTAGTTTTTGTTTTAATTTTGTTATAAATTTATGCAACTATCGTCAACAAACAAACAATTGAACATCGATGTTTAATCATATTTATTGTTGAAAATTTCATTTATTCTTTATAATTTATAAATTAGTTTGTTTTATGTTTTATTGACAATAATGGTCTTCAATAGTAATATTAATATCTATTTTGAATATAAAAATATTAATAAAAATATAATCGCGCGCTTTTATTATTCCTTATTGTTAGAGGGCGCGACGATTTATTGCGTTTCTTTGTATTGCCTACAGTTTTGTTCATTGTCTTTTCTATTATTGTATGTAATATTCTCTAATCATATTTATGTCGATAAATTTACATAATACATAAAATTATTGAAAATTAAATCACGAATTTAAAATCTGGTGAACCTGGCAACGTTTAATTCGGGGCATCCAACATAAAACATATAAAATCAATGAAGTTAGTAAATAATTTAATTAGTTTCAAATGACCTAATATTGGATATAATCATAGTTAAACGTAACTAAACTTAAATGTTTATTTTTACGATTTCTATTCATTGTTAAACTTAGAGAATATAATAAATGATATTTCAAAGATTAAAATTGTATAAATTCAAAATTTTAATGTCTATTATGTTTATTTTGTTCCATCTATAAATATTTAAAAGAGATACGTTGTTTGTAAATGATTAGGAAAGATTTTGAATCAGTAATTTCCTTACTGTAGTGTTGGCAGTAAAAGTAAGGTTAAGAAGAGTTTCCAAATTTATATGAAAAGTATTGATTTTCTTCATTAATTTAAGAAGATCCTGCATTGCAGTTAAAAACATTGTTTGATAACAATAAAATCTGCAAAACATGGTAGAATTTTTATTTCTTTGCATGTTGTATGCTAGTTTTTTAGGTTTCATATTCTTTCTCACTATACCTTTTACCAATTTCTTATATTTTCTTTAAAGGATTTTAAGGCTACCAAGTGCCCTACTGACGAGTTATCTCTAACCAACTGCGCTATTGTTAATCCTGGTGAATTTCCCGATGACGTAAAGTACGTATCATATGCTAGATAAGGCGATTTATCTAAAAGGCGTATAATAATTTTAGACATGTTGAAGTACACACTGGTGGAAACCAGCGCTTTGTATTTTCGATAAAAAGCCATCCGGAAGTTCCTCGCCGACATGTCGGATTTAGCTTGCCGCAACGGCGATGGGCCGTTTTATCTCTCAACCAAGATATCGAAGTCAAACCATATACATTTGGAAACTCTGATTGCCTCTCCGCCATCATATTGGAGGCCGATTTTATGGCAAAGAAAACAACAACACAGGAACCGTACGATACGGAAGCGATGGCACAGGAATTTCTGTTTCAGTTTCCAAATCAGGCATTTACGGTTGGCCAGCAGCTCGCATTCAATTTCTCTAATAAGAAGCTACTCTCGTTGGTGGTTAAGGGCGCCGAAGCGGCCGATTTTGATGCAATCAAGAAAGGGCTTGAGGCCAAACCTAAGAAAACCAAAATGGGAAGATTATTGCCGAACACGGTCGTACAATTTGAGAAGGCGGAAAATTCGTCCTTGAATTTAACGGGAAAAGCTAAAGGGTAAATTGATTGAAACATAAGAATTAAGTGCTTCTTTGAATACATTTTTTTAAAAACTAAATCAATAATTTGACAAGTCACGTTCTGAAAATGATTATTACATCAACTGCAACCCAATTTGAAAGTTTAAATGTACTCGCTAGCGAAAATTATGTTTGCAAATGAACAAATTTGAGAAGTTTTAATAGTTAATGCACAAAACTTGTTTGAAAAATCTAAAAATTTATTGAAAGAAACTAAATTTGTGTGATTTTAGTCCATTTTGTCTTAATTGAACATGTAAACACGAATTTTCTCCAAATCCAAATTGTGTGATCTACATTTGAAATTATAAATAGATAACAGAGAAATACCCAGCTTCAACTTATAACACACAGAAGAAAGGTTTAAATACTTGTGATACACTTTACACATCAAGTATCAGAGTCAGGATTTGGAAATTTAAGTGAAATTAGATGCTCGACAAAATCATTTAAAAGCTTTTTTTTGGGGGTGTGCGTAATGTTGTTACGTTTTAAATTTAAAAGAATCTAAAACTTAAATAGGTGATATACACAACGAAATGGTGCATTAAAACATTACAATGTCAACAGCCAGTATTGCATGTTTTACTACTTAATAGTTGTTTCTAACTCACGAACATTTTTAACAAAGAAAGAGCAATTTGAAGCAACATCAACCATTACTAATATATATTTCAATTGAACAGTATACAGCCACGCCAATCGATCATCAATCCAGATTGGAACTTCCAAAAAATGGGCATTGGTGGCTTGGATAACGAATTCAATGCAATCTTTCGTCGCGCATTTGCATCGCGTGTATTCCCAACGGAAATCGTCGAGCAATTAGGTCCCCAGTCCGTTTGCAGCGAAATTATCACCACTAATTTATTAATAATGTTGCAGGTTGTAAACACGTTAAGGGTATTTTATTGTTTGGCCCGCCGGGAACTGGTAAAACCTTGATGGCGCGACAAATTGGCCAGATGCTGAACGCTCGCGAGCCGAAGATCGTTAACGGCCCGCAGATTCTCGATAAGTACGTCGGTGAGTCCGAGGCGAATATTCGGAGGCTGTTCGCCGACGCCGAGGAAGAACAAAAACGCGTATGTTTAATGCAACTTTTATTGATAAATAAAAATGTAGAAATCAAATGTCATTTTATCTACAAAGTGAAGTTTTAAGCGAAGAGTATATTGAGTATTGTAAAGTAAAAGAGATGACATTTTACATTTGGAAAAATAATAATCGAGAAATATATTTCTTAGGTTACAATCATAGTTGAGCGTCTAGCATTCAAACTAAAAGTAGAAGGGGTAGTTAGAAATGTGGGCAATCTTAATGCAGCATAATAGACTTGAGGTACTCCAAAGCTGACTTAATATTGAATACATCTAACTGCTGCTTCTACAATATTTTGATTCGCCCTACTATGTGGGCATCCTTAGATAGTACAGTGGAACAGCTATTTGTACACATGAGCCTTCCAGGAGGCAGTACGAATTGCGAATCATTTTTCTATAAAAAAACTACAGGAAGGATTTTTTGAGTTTCATGGGTTTTGCTTTTAATTGCACTAGATTCTGTCTCTAAAAACCCACTCAATGTTATCAGTCTGAGTTGCGACAACGTGGTAACAAGGTGATACTATCCGAATAGCGAATAACGCACACAGTAATTGGGGCATAGGCGAAAAAGGCTTTGGCATCTGAAAATGTTGAATTTCACTATATTTTCTTTGAATATTATTGAAGAGTGCTACAGCCAAGTGAAAAAAATGATACTGCGTACGTTGGAAGTATACGAAAGTGGATAGGAAAGACTTGGCCAGATTTTGCACGATATCATTAAAATTTGTTTCAAGTTTCTTTTTTCCAATTTGAATTTTCATAAATTATGAAGATAATCGTACCAATATATTATTGTTTTTCTCTATGTTGAAGTCCTTATGATTACGAAATTATTTCTTCTCTGCAGTTTTATTGAATCAATCATCCTACAACTTTATAGTTAATTTTCAGAAATATTTTTAGGATCTAGAATAGAATGTGCGTTATTTGCTTTACAAATAAAATTTCAAATTGTTTCCTGTACTGTACACTTCTCTTTAAATATCATAGTAATAACTCAATAACTCAAAAATTTACTAAAACATGTCTACAATATCATTTTTAAACGTTAGCCATGATGTGCAAATATATTTTGTTATCTTACTGATTTCAACGATAAATAAAATCAGATTTCTTTTAGGCGGGTTCAAATAGCGGTCTTCATATCATAATTTTCGACGAAATTGATGCCATTTGCAAGTCGAGAGGCTCCGTTGCTGGAAATACCGGCGTGCATGATACTGTTGTCAATCAATTATTGTCAAAAATCGATGGTGTTGAACAATTAAATAACATTTTAGTTATTGGTAAACAGTGCAATTACCAATAATTAATCACATCGTATTAAATCAATTAATTTGTAGGTATGACAAACAGGCGCGATATGATTGATGAGGCGCTGCTGCGTCCTGGCAGATTAGAGGTGCAGGTGGAAATTAGTTTACCGAACGAGGAGGGTAGATTTCAAATATTAAACATTCACACAACGCGTATGAAGTCGTTCAAGAAGATCAATCCGGATGTTGACAATCGGGTATGCTGTTAATTAACATATAACAATACATATTATCACATCTGATTCTTATTTATGTATTATTTTAGGAATTGGCAATATTGACGAAGAACTTTTCCGGTGCGGAAATCGAAGGTTTGGTGCGTGCGGCACAATCAACAGCGATGAATCGATTAATTAAGGCGGCTAATAAGGTGGAGGTTGATCCGGAAGCGATTGAAAAATTGATGGTTAATCGGGGCGATTTCTTGCATGCCCTCGAAAATGATATTAAACCTGTAAGTGGTGAAATATTTATTCATGCAGCTTACCAACGCTGCCGTCTAGTCGATTTACAATTTGCATATTCAAATGATGTGGAAAAACATCTTATGCGAGTTTTAATTGAATACTTCATTATTTTTACTGCTATTTAAATAAAAGTTTCTAACTTTATTTTCGTAAATTTATGTCTCATAGAGTGTTAATGATAATGGTTGTTGCATCTAAAATTGTGCAATAACAAGCTTTAACATTAATTAATTAATTAATTTAAAAGTAAGAATAGAATATCGCTTTTTCAAAAAAAAATATATATAAAACCGCATTTTATAAGCTTTTTTCGCCAAGAAGTGAACGTTTAAAGAATCTTCCAATAGGAATGTTACTTTTAATAATTTAAAATTCTTTAAACAGAATTATTTAATTCGCTTTAGAAATTTCGTTATTCGATCCATAAGGATATAAAAGGTTGTTCCAGATCAGGCATGTCAAAGTCACTTAGAGGTAGTATGATACACGCGTGCCGCATTGCATTTTTTTACTTTTATCGTATAGTTCTAGTGTAAAAACAAAACAAAAATAATTGCTGACTACTGAAGATAAGGATTGGGAAGATAAATAGGCTCATGTGTTAATTGTAAAAGCTACTTTTGCAAGATAAAATTCTTAATAGCAACACAATATTTATAAAATGCTGAACGCACCAAGGACCGCAGAAAATCATCGCGTTGGCCATATACCGCCAGATGGACATGCTTGTTGTATTTAAACGAAAATACGCTTAATTCATTACAGTTTTACATTATATTAACACATTATTTTACTTTTATTTGTTTTTTTTGCAAAATCGAAATAGCAATCGCGTTAGAAAAATCAAATAGGGGTGAAATTGTATTAAAACGAACGTGTTTGAAGTCACTTAAGGTAAATAAATTTCCGAAAACGAAATTATTAACTATTAATAATATTCAAGGTTTGTTATCTAATTTAAGAAGAAACTTCCCTAAAGTTGTTTGAAGAATTTATGTAGGAGTAGTAGCAAGCTCATGTCTTGTGCAAATAGTTATATATGACCGTCAACGTATTATTTTTCATGAATACGTTCCATTATTCGCCGCCATAAACGCAGAATTCCACCAAGAAGATGTGTTGCGTCTTTATTTTAGAAAATGCCACACATCAAAAACAATTCTTCTGAATTCGATTTGTTAAATTCTCTTAAGTGTCACCGTTCCATGATAAGAATTCCCCGTTTTTGATCAAAACTTAAATTATAAAGAATTTTTGCAAAAAAAATAAAATGTTTATTATTAATTCGAAACAACGTACTTGTTTTAGGCGTTCGGTACAGCACAGGAAATGTTGAATCAGTGCTTAGCACGTGGCATTATCAATTGGGGTCGACCGGTTACAAGTGTTTTGGAGGATGGTATGCTTTACATTCAACAATGTAAAGACCCCGATACAGCAGGTATGTACATAATCACTTTTTGACAACAACATGATAACTAGTAAACTGGCTGTTAATAAAATACCGGTAAAAGTACTGACAGATAATTTAAGCGTTTATAATTGGTACTAAATACTTATTATCTTTCAATTTTCAGAGTTAAATTTTAAACATTTTTGTTTGTTTGATTTTGTGTTGGGCAGGAGAAAGTTATAATAATTTAGGGAAATGTTGATGATATCACTATGATGATGATGGTGTTGATGATATCACTATATCTATGTATATCTATGTTGTACTATTAAATAGTCACATATCTATCTCAGGTGCATCAATCAAGTTGCTAAAAATTCCGCTGTGCTCACTAATATACTTCATTGTTCCTCATATTCTTAAATGTTAAATAATGCTAGAAAATCAATTATGAGTGGTACCGTTATGCCTAAACATTGTTTCATTTTCAAATTGTATCTTTGAAATTAATTTGGCTTTATTGTGCGAGAATCAATCGTACAAATTTATCGCCGGGTTGCAAATTTTGAACACGTTTTACTCATGTCGATAAAATATACCGGTGCAAGTGATGCTTGACTCATTTCGTAGCATTACTTAACATTTAAGAATGAGGACAATGAAGTACATGGTGATATTTTTGAATGCTTAATGGGTGTACCGCAATGTGTCATGTGCAGAGCGCAATTTATCATAAGGTAACCTGCCCGAGAGTCTGCTAAGAATTGGAGATAAAACGGAATTTCCAACATTGTGAAAAATCGCTCTAGAATTAATACTAGTTTAATTCATAACATGCAGAAATTTTGTTAAAGAATAATTTCGGATCTTTTGAATTAATTGATTATTTTTCTGCTAATTAATTTCGACCTTCTAATGCAATTGTTGTAAAAAGCTCGTAAATATTACTTTGCCCATCTAATTAGGCCCTTCTCATATGTGTAACAATATAGGTCCAAAAGCAATGACATCACAAAAATATTTAAATAAACAACTTCATTTCACTAGTTTTCAATATTCGTCCAAACTCCTGCGACACTGTATACGGCACGGATTCCCTAAAGTGGGCTTTTGTAAATTTTACTCAATGTTGAGCTTTTGGTATGATT